>CAKNXH010060051.1:0-47634 GCA_932178445.1 Andricus quercusramuli | reverse complement strand
TTCGTTTTCCGGAAAAAGAAATTCCGTATTTTTTTTTTTTTTTTTTAGCGTTAACGTTAAGTTTCAATTTTCAAAAAAATGGAAAAAAAAGTACTTGTTATACATTTTTTGTCAAGTAAAGTATTGTCACCTCTTGAGGAGTATTTGAGGAATAATTTCCACCCAATAGCTTTTGATTTTGACACACCTGAACCCCTTTAATTGTGCCCGGAAAATGCCCCAAAAAATGCAAAATAGCAGTTTTCCATCAAATTCATGCTAAAGACGGTATTTTAAAAAAAAATTTCAACATTAATTATTTTTAATCGATAAGTGACTAGTTTTAAAGTATATTTTAAATAATTGTAAATTGTTTAAACAATTAGTATTTGTTTAAACAATTTTTTTCCCCTGTAAATCGTGAAAAGTTATTATCTTTCGGAATAAATCGTACAAAGTTGATGAATGTCAAGAGCAGTTAGTTCTTGTTTAACTTATTTGGTAATTATTTTAACAATTTTCATTTCTTTAAACAATTTTTTTTCCCTAAAATCGTAAAAAGTTATTAATTTCTGAAAATAATGACACAATTAAAGAATGTTGAAAGCAATGCATTTTTGAAGGATGTTTGGTAATTATTTAAACAATTTTTATTTGTTTAAACATTTTTTCCCCCTGTAAAGCGTGACAAATTATTACTTTCTGGAATTAATGACACAATTGAAGGAATTTAAGAGTAATATTTTTTTTCTACAGAATATTTAGCAATTTTTTAAATAATTTCTATTTGTTTGAACAATTTTTGTTTGTTTAAAAATTTTTTTCTCTGCAAATCGAGAAAATTTATTCTTTTCAGCAATTAATGACACAATTAATGAATTTTAAGAATAATATTTTTTTGCTTAAGATACTTTGAAATTATTTAAAAAATTAATAATCATTAATAATCATTAATATAAACCATTTTTGCAGTCTGTTATGAGTAGTTATTTTTTCAGATCATATTCGTTAAAATAAATAATTTTTCAAATGAATTTCGGGTAATGAGCATCAACAAAAATTTTTAAACAAACAAAAATTGTTCAAACAAATAAAAATTATTTTAAAAATTGCTAAATATTCTGTAGAAAAAAGATATTACTCTTAAATTCCTTTAATTGTGTCATTAATTCCAGAAAGTAATAATTTTTTACGCTTCACAGGGGGAAAAATTGTTTAAACAAATCAAAATTGTTTAAATAATTACCAAACATCCTTAAAAAATGTATTGCTTTCAACACTCGTTAATTGTGTCATTATTTTCAGAAAATCATAACTTTTTACAATTTTAGGGAGAAAAATTTGTTTAAACAAATGAAAATTGTTTAAATAATTACCAAATAAGTTAAACAAGAACTACTACTCTTGAAATTCATCAACTTTGTACGATTTATTCCGAAAGATAATAATTTTTCACGATTTACGGGGGAAAAAAATTGCTTAAACAATTTATAATTATTTAAATATACTTTAAAACTCGTCACTTATCGATTAAAAATAATTAATAATTCATAACTGATCATTTACGGCAAACAAAAACGAAAAAAGGACTAATAAACTACTAGAAAATATAAAAAAACTTCGAATGTTGACAATTTTGCCATGTATTTTCAAGAAAGTCGGCCCTATAGGTAATCAGCGCTACGCTCGGGCAATTTAAGTACTAACGCGCAGGGCAGTCAAATGTGTGCCCATTTTTAGCTTTTAGTGCCAGGGAGCTGACGAAAACTACCCTTGGTAGGTTAGGTTTCTCAATTTTAATGAAAACTTGTATTCAATTTATTTATCTCTATGAACGATTGAAATAAAAGTGCTTTGTACCATTTAGTTCGATTTGATATAGAAAATAATATAAAATAAGCCATATTAATAAAAAAAAAAACATTTCTTTGCTGTTCCGTAATAGGGACATCCATTATGGAACGCCGCGCCGGTACAAGAGTCCAAAAGTTGTTTCATAATAGGTACATAAAGGTCCTTCCTTATTTTCATAAGTATAATAACTTTGCCGAAACTCAATAAAACTTTTAATAGGTGTTTCGCATTCAGAAAAGATCAGCGCATTCATTGATATAAACATTTTTTAAATATATTCTACTATCGTTCAAAAATTAACGAAAATCTCAAAACCTCCTCAAAATTTGTCTCATGATAGGTACCTTTACCTTACTATCTTTTTTCACATCTGTTACCCTTTGAAGGTTTCAAAGTTCTGAATAACCTCTGACAAACACCTTCTATCTCCGTCGATGTTTTAGTATGATTTATTTCATCACAACTTTGAAATAGCGTATAACCAAAAACAGAATATTAATATTAATATAGTATATATATATTAATATAATATATAATATAATAATAATATATAATTAATTATTATCAAAGGTTATTAATATTCTCCCCGAGAATAAATTCAGCAACCGATATTATCACATTTTTTTTTTTAAACCATTTATGATGATTTCTATATAGGGTTGCCAGGTAGCCAGTTTTTGACCGGCCCGGCCGATATTTCAGATGCGTGGCCGGTCAATTTTCAGAAAATCATGCGAAATGCCGGTTTTCTAATGTTGGACGCAGTTTTACACTGTTTTTTCAATACCGAGGCATTTCTATAAACTACTATCGCTGTCTTTTTTTTTTTAAAGCCAGCGATAGACCGGTTTTCCAAGTTTTCAGACCTGGCAACCCTATTTCGATTTAGTACAGCAGTGAATTTTGCATACCCAGTATTCGCGACAGCAGACGATAAGTAATTATTTTCTCACATTTAAGAGATTATTAA
Organism: Andricus quercusramuli; assembly: GCA_932178445.1. Classification (NCBI taxonomy): domain Eukaryota; kingdom Metazoa; phylum Arthropoda; class Insecta; order Hymenoptera; family Cynipidae; genus Andricus; species Andricus quercusramuli. The sequence goes on along the minus strand of CAKNXH010060051.1, from coordinate 44,831 downwards.
TTTCAGATTGCACAATCTTTCATGATTCGCCTCTTTTCCCCTTAAAAAAACCCCTTTTTCCCCTGTTTTCAAGAAACTTTCGCTTTTTCTTGTTTTTTTCGCTTAAATGCGAACTGAATTAATAAAATCCAATAAAAAATGTAACTATTTTTGGTTGAAAGTTAATGTTTTTAAATTGAAAAGTCTACAACTATATTTTGGGATGAGGATTAATCTCTTTGTGTAAAAAATGCAGCTATTTGTTGTAAATGCAACTGTTTGGGTAATTTTTTGTTTGTTTTGTTAAAAATTCAACTATTTAATTGAAAATTTATTTTTCTTGATTGCAAATGATCTTTTTTGTTGAAGAGTCACCTTTTTAGGTTGATAATTCAACTGTCTCATATAAAATTCGTCTGTTTGCCTTGAAAATTCAACTATTCCTATATTGGAAAGTTGGTCTTGCTCGTCGGGCGTTACAGCTCACTACAGAGTGATGGTACCAGTTTACGTTGTCGATAAAAAATATTCATATCCTATATGTGAGTTAAATTTTTGAAGTCTGTGACTTCCTTCAAGTTTAAACTATTTTTGAAATCCTAAGCAATTGAAAATCTGAATTCATTTCCGGTGACTTTTTTCTATGATGCTTGGTAAATTCCCGAGAATATCTCGGGATCTCCTGCGATATTTTGCAAATTTAATAATCATTCATTATTTAAACAATTTTCATAGACAAAGTCAGAGTTTGGCCATTTTTCAAGGAATATGCTTTTGGCTATTGTTCAGCGTATAGGCTTTTGGCTATTTTTCAACGAATAGGCTGAATTTTTTTTGAAAATATGAATTCATCCTGTGCTTTCTTTTAGAAAACGTTAAAATTAGAATTATTTTTGAAATTTAAAGTAGTTCAGAAATTAAAAAAAAAATGTGTTCATCCTTGGCTCATATACCTTCAAAGAAACCGGAGTCAACTAAGAATATCTTTCCGATGACTCTTTTCAATGATGCTTGGTAAATTCCCAAGAATTATTAATTATTTAAACAATTTTTATAAACATATTCAGAACTTGGCTCTTTTTCAAGGAATAGGCACAATTTGTCTACGGTGACAACTAAGAATATCTTTCCGATGACTCTTTTCTATGTTGCTTTGTAAATTTACAAGAATTATCAATTATTTGAACTGTTTCTATAAAAAAATTCAGAGTTTGGCTGTTTTTGAATAAATAGGCTAAATTTTTCACAAACTTAACTAAAAATGTATTTTTAATAACTCTTTTCTACTATAATTTGCACATTAATTAATAATTATTTGAACAATTTTCATAAAAATGTCCAGAGCTTGGCTATTTTTCAAGGAATAGGCACATTTTTTTCCGACTGAACTAAGAATGTCTTTCCGAATACTCTTTTCTATGCTGCTTTACAAACTCAGATGTTGGCTATTTTTAAAGAATAGGCACAATTAGTTTCCGGAATTAATAATGTTTTTCAAATAACTCTTTCCTACGATGCTTTGGAAATTTACATTAATTATTAATTATTTAAACAATTCTTATAAACATTAAAAGTTTTTTTTTAAGGAATAGACACAATTTGTTTACGGAGTCAACGAAGATTTTCTTTCCGATGGCTCTTTACTATGCTTTAAAAATATACATTAATTATTCATTATTTTAACCATTTTCATAAACATATTCAGAGTTTTGCTGTTTTTCAACGAATAGGCTCAATTTGTCTACGAATTCAACGAAGAATATCTTTCCGATGACTATGTTCTTTGCACATTTACAATAAGCATGAATTATTTAAACATTTTTCATAAACATATTCAGAGTTTGGGTATTTTTCAAGGAATAAACACGTTTTGTTTACGGAGTCAACTAAAATTGTCTTTACGATGACTCTTTTCTATGTTGTTTTGTAGATTTATAAGAATTATTAATTATTTAAACAATTTTCATTAAAAAATTGGAATTTTGCTATTTTTCAACGAATAGAGCGAATTTTTTACAGAATTAACTAAGATTATTTTTCCGATGACTTAATTCTTTCGATTATGCATTTCAAATTTCCAAGATTTATTAATTATTTAAACTATTTTTATGAGAAAATTAAGAGTTCTTTATCTCTTTTGGTTGAAAATTCAACTATTTTATTGGAAATGCAATATATTTTGACTTGAAATCTGAAGTGTTTCATATTGAATTTCGTATGGTACCTATACATAAATTTTATTTAAAAGAATTCATTCATTTCTGCGGTGAAATTACTACTTCGGATTCTATTAATCTAGTTTATACGATATCAGTACATGTCACCAGTCCATCAACTCTTTTTATAAATGATAGTTTACAGCAGAAAAGCTACTTGAAGATCTATTCTATCTTTCTTGATAACACAGCTATAGCAATTTAAAAATACATACTAAATGACATTTGCTTTTCCGGTTATAGTTATCGAGCTTCTTATCGTGTTTGAGTATTTCCTTTTATATGTAACCTAAACTAGCGATAAGATTTTATCTCAATTATGTAAGAAGTACTTGCCGTTTTCTTCACATACCCCGTGCTTATCTAATTTTTCCTGCGCGGTTTTTTTCGATTTCATTTGCACACATACAAGAGATTTAGCCTCGATTTTGCTGGCAAGGTTTTGGTTCGTTTTTCCTTTATATCTTGGTTTCCTTGGTTTAACAATTTTTCAAACTCTTCCGTACATTTTTTTCACATTTTCTTCCGTTTTACGTAAGGTCTAATGTGGAATTGTTGTTTTTTTACCTTACAAAGTACATTTATAATTAATTAATTATATATTTTTTGTCATGTTCTTCCGACATTTTCGAATTTGGGATTTAGACCTGAAACTGTATTTTATCAAATCCACATTTTTCCGGAAATTTGAGTTCACTGATTGGCATTTTTCATGAGTTTGATCAGATCAGGAAATATTTGGGAGTTTGAATTCCCGATTTTATCTTCAAATTTATTTTTAAAACCGTATTTTGTGTTGATATGTGGATAAGTATGTTTTGAATTATTTTTGAAGAAAAAATAATTATTTTGTTTAAAAAGCACCTAAAACTTTGTTGTGCCGACTTCATGGAATTAAAAAATAAACTTTGATTAAAGCTTAAACTTGAATTTGATATTAGACGTAAAAACGCTTATAATAATCAAACATGTATAAGTTCACTACATAAATAGTTTAATTATCTTACTAATACATATTTTAAAGCAAATTATAATACTTTGGTAAGTTAAACATCAATTCAGTCATATAGTAACGAACTAAAGAAATTGTAAGCGAGAATACTGCAGTATTTACTATTAGATTGGTTATCAACGCGGATGTATTGATGCAGATTTCAAATCGATTTTATCATAGTAATACAGCGGAAATGTCCTTTGGCTATAATCATGATTGTCGATTTTGGAACTCTCGTACTTGAATGATGATTAATGAACTTTCAGTACACTCATTATCTTTAATTGAAGATTACAATCCTCAGCAGCTAAAAAAAGCACATGTTTATATGATTTAATCTTATTATCGAAAACAATTTGGATGTTTTTAAAATTTAGAGCATTACCCTTGGACTTTTAGTATCTCCTTGAAATTTTCAATTTCTTCAGTAAGTTTTCTAGGATTCTCGTTACAAGCTCTTCCAGTCGTTAACTTATTTGTGCAAATTTCCTCAGAGCACAGAGTTTCCCTGAAACAAAATTGTAATATTCAAAGGCTTTTATTCAGATCCTTTTAAAAGCATTTTATGAATTTATTCAATTCAGAATTGTAGCTCTACATTTCCAACTCTAATTTTACCATTCACTTTTCCGAATAATTGGACAGACACTCGCTAGATTAAAACCATGAGAAGAGGAAGCCAATGACAAAGTATAGGCTCCCATATCTTTCCAAATTAACCAGTCACCAATTTCAAATTCAGGAAGTGGTACACTCTTCAAAATGCAGTCAAGATTATCTGCTGTTTGTCCCCACATGGTGCTCAAAAATTCTTCATTACTGGCAGTCTACCAAATCATAGGATTAAAAATTAAAGCCGAGTACTAAAGGCGAGACAAAAGTATATGTGAAGTCATTATTTAAAGCTTTAGTAATCAAATCATCAGTCCTATCTCTAAGTCTAATTTACTCATTGCAAACATCTCGGAAGTGGAGCTGCTTTTTCCTGATACTACATTTCCTCTTCGAGTGTAAATTCATTGTAGACTTACTCCATTGAGAGAAATGGGAAATCTGGTTTCCAGACCCATCAATTCATCTTTGAATGATCCAAACACACCCTCGTTAATGTAGTACACATATCTTCTTTGATCTTTATCAATAATCGCCTTCTTGCCATGCAAGTAAGCAATCAGTTTAAAAGCTGACGTAACGTAGTATCTCCCAGGTTCACTGATTACTGTTATCGTAGAATCAATGTCCTTCAGAGCATCGTTTATGACTCCCGCGAACTGCAATAAGATTGTGTACATAAATAGCATATACTTTGTAAATACTGTTGTCAGCACAATTCTTGAGACATAGTTTTAATGTTCCTAAAGAATTGAATGGATTTTACATTTATTTAAAAGGAAGGCGCCAATCGAGGGGTTGACCACTCGGATTTTCAGTGAACACCAGATATCAAAAAGTTTCACAAAGATTTCAAAATATTTCGAGCATTTTTAAAACATTTCACAAATATTTCAGAATATTTCAAAGATTCTGGAAAGTTTCAACAAAATTAAGATATCAAAATATTTCAGAAGCTTAAATAGATTTCGTAACGATTTAAAAAGATTTAAAAATATTTTTAAATGTTCCGTAGATTTCGCAAAGATTTCAAAGATTCCAACATATTTTTAAATGTTTCAAAGATTTCATAAATATTGCAAAGATTCTAGAAGATTTGAAAATAATTCAAAGGATTTCGCAAATATTTCAAGGATTCCATAAGATTTTAAATATTTCAAAATATTCTAGGAGGTTAAAAAGCTTTCACAAACATTCCAAAAGATTTTAAAAAATTTCAGAAGATTTAAAAAAATGAAAAAGATTTCGCAAAGATTTAAAAAGATTCGAAATCACTTTTAAATGTTCCACAGATTTCGCAAAGATGTCAAAGATTACAAAATATTTCAAAATATTTCAAATATTCCAGAAGATTTCAAGGATTTCGCAAACATTTCAAAGTTTTTGAGAAAGATTTCAAAATATTTCAAAATATTGCAGAAGATTTCCCAAAGATTTCAATCAAATATACTAAAATATTTTTTAATATTTCAAAGATTTCTCAACGATTTCACATATAAATTCATAGGCTGGAAGATTTCAAAAGATTTCGCAAAGATTTTAAGGATTGCAAAAGATTTAAAATTATTTTAAATTTTTCCATAGATTTCGCAAAGATTTCAAAGATTACAAAATATTTCAAAATATTTCAAATATTTCAGAAGATTTCAAGGATTTCGCGAACATTTTAAAGACTTTAGAAAGATTAAAAAATATTTCAAAATATTGCAGAAGACTTCGCAAAGATTTCAATCAAATATACTAAAATATTTTTAAATATTTAAAAGATTTCTCAACGATTTCACATATAAATTCATAGGCTGGAAGATTGCAAAAGATTCCGCAAAGATTTTAAGGATTGCAAAAGATTTTGAAGATTTCAAAATATTTCAAATTATTTTAGAAGATTTCAAAATATTTCAGAAGATTTCGTAAAGTTTTTAAAATATTTCGAAAAGGTTTCAGAGATTTCACAAAGATGTGAAAAGAGTTCAAAGATTTCGAAAGAGTTTGAAAGATTTTAGAAAGATTTCAAAGATAACAATATATTTTTAAATATTTTTAAATGTTTCAAAAACTTCATAAAGATTTAAAAAGATTTCAAAAACTTCAAAATATTTCAATAGATTTAAAAGATTTCGCAAAAGTTTCAAGGATTCCAAAAGATTTTAAATATTTCAAAAGATTTCGTCCGATTAAAAAAAATTGTGCAAAGATTAAAAACTTTCAAAGGTTTCGTAAAGATTTCAAAGATTACAAAATATTTCAAATTTTCAAGAATGATCTGATCCACCTCTGGGGTCCAGGTCTTGTTCATTCCCCTCAAATACATAATACAGAAAATTGAAATATTTTTAATGGAAGGCAGTTAAGAAATTATACTTTTGAATTGAAACAATTGATATTATCCAACTTTATGAGTAAACTGTATCAAAGCTAAGCTATCGAAATTTGTATTTTTTTCCATATAATTTCTTTCTCAGAAAAAAGTTATTTACGCAACTAAAATCTCGGTTTCGAAAAACTTCATCGATTATTTTTTGTATTTTTACCTATCACAAAAATGGTGAATATTACTTCAAAAATATGTCTAAATTATTTCACGTTGTAATTGGAAACGGTTAAAGTTTAAACAGTTTAAAAATCGCGATAATACAGAAATAATAACCCTAAATTATTTTTAAAAAATGTTATCATTTCTCTTCTAGAGAAAACAAAAAAATATATTTTTTAAAAATAATTTTCATTTTATGGAGATCTAATTTTTCTGAATGATGTAAAATTTTAAATGATTGATAATTTTGTTGAGCCAAACAATAATTTACTAATTTTAGCTCTGGAAAAAATAGAAAATTAAAAAAAGACGAAAAATAAAATAAAAAATATGGTTTCTAAGAAATTAAAATAGCTCAAGTTTTTTGTTCCCTAAAAGAAAAATGCAATACATTTTTAACATTGAAAAGGGCTTTTATTACTTTTAATATTTTTAGTATGTTGTAAAATTGTTGTTTGAAGTAACATTTTATAAATGTTCCATTTTTGAAGCTATTGTGACCTTAATTTTGAGTTTTTCTGTTAAAATGTTTTAATTTTTTATTTGAATGAAATTTTTACCTGGTCTACATCATAATTAGATTCACCAGGAAATCCCCCACCAATATCGATAAGACGAACATCATTACAGCCAACTGATTTCGCATAATCGACTAATTTTTTGCAGATTCGAATCCCGCGACTATATGCTGTCATTTCTCCACAAAGGCTGCCAACGTGAAAACTAAATCCATGTAAATTGAGGCCTGAATTTTTAGTTAAATGTATCATTTCGATTGCCTCCTGATCTGGGTCGCAACCAAATTTATTCCCAAGATTAATTTCAGCAACCTCAGCATCGCAACGGATTCGAATAACTATTCTGTTCAAATCACGATAGATCCATTTTTTTTTAAATTTTAATTAGTTTCGAAATCATATCCAGTTAAGTAGTACAGGGTGTCTACTCACCTGAAAAATCTGGAATTGTGAGGGAATTTTGATATATCTGGAAAAACCTGGAAATGTCAGGGAATTTTTTCTAGAGCGTTTATAAAATTGAATAACAATGGTTCTTTATTTGTAAAAGTAGCTTTATATTTCTGTATTTAACTTTTTGGTTGAAAGTGCGTTTTTTTGGGTTTAAAATTAATTTTTTTAACTCAAAATTTAACAATTCTATATTTTTAGTTGAAACTTGATCGCTTTTATATAAAAATTAATGTGTTTTGTTGAAAATTCGTTCGTTTTGGTAGAAAATTTATCTTCTTGGTTGAAAATGTACTTTCTTGCTTCAAAATTCAACAGTTTGGTTGCAATTTTTCTCTCTCTGGACTGAAAATCTTTCTTAGTTCATAATTCAACTCATGTTGAAATTTTATTTTTGGTTTAAATATCAACTATTACATTTTTCATTCAGAATTCATCTTCTTTTGAAACAAAAATTTAATTACTTGGTTGAAAGTTTAACTCCTTTGTTAAAAATTATTCTTTTTTTGTTGAAACGTGAGCTATTTTGTTGAAAATTGGTTTTTTCTTTGGCCTGCTTTGGCTGATAATGATTTTTTTTTACTGAAAATTTCACTATTTGGTTGAAGATTGATCTTTTTGAGCTCAAAATTCGTCTGTTTTGGTAGAAATTAATTTTCTTGGTTGACGATTCATCTTTTTGGATGAAAATTCAATTATTTCAGTTATGGAGTCACCATTTTAGTAGCAAATTCATCTTTTTGGTTAAAAATCCAACTATTCCAGTTAAAGATTCATTATTTTTAGTTGAAAATTGCTCACTTCGGTTAAAAGTGTAATTATTCCTCTTAAAATTCGTTTTATTTTTCGTTGAAAATTATTATTTTTTTAACTGAAAATGTAACTGTTTCAGTTGAATATTCCATAATTTTTGGTAAAAATTCATCTTTTTGGTATGTCATTATATTCTTTTGACTAACAATTTAACTATTAAATTTTTGGTTGACAATTTTTTTTTTTAGTTGAAAATTCATGTCTTGTTCCAAATTCGTCTTATTTGGTAGAAAAAATTATCTTCTTGGTTGAAAAAACATCTTTTTAGTTAAAAATTCAACTATTCCTGTTGAAGATTTTTCATTTTAGTGGAAAATTCATCACTTTGGTTCATAATCAATTTTTTTATTTGAAAATTCATCTATTCGATTATTGATTTAAAATTGATTTTTTTTAGTCCAAAATTCAACTATTTTGTTGAAAATTTGTCTTTTTTAGGTGAAAGTTCATGTCTTTTGTTAAAAAATCGTCTTGTTTAGTAGAAAATTAATATACTTCTTTCTTAAAATTAATCTTTTTTGATAAAAAATTCAACTATTCTAGTTGACAATTGACAATTAATGACAGTTGACAATTAATATTTTTGGTTGAAAACAAAACTACTTGGTTGACAGTGAAACTCTTTTGTTAAAAATTCATATTTTTGGTTGATCATTCAACTATTCCAGTTAAAGATTAATAATTTTTAGTTGAAAATTCATCACTTTGGTTGAAAATTGAATTATTTTGTTGAAACCTTGTTTTTTATGGAATATTAATTTTTAACGGAAAATTTAACTGTTCCATTTTTGATTAAAAATTCATCTTTGTAATTGAAAATTCTGTTTTGTTGAACATTCATTTTTCCTTTGGCCTGCTTTGGCTGAAATTTATTTATTTTTTTTCTACTGAAAACTCAACTATTCCAGTTAAAACTTGAACTATTTTGTTGCATTTTTTTCTTTAATTTTTTTAAAACGAATATGTACGTATTCCAGTTGAATATTCCATTATTTTAGTTATAAATTCATCTCTTTGGTTGAACTTAATTCTTTTAACTAAAAATTTAAATGTTTAATTTTTGTTCGCAAATTTATCTTTTTTAGTTGAAAGTCTGTCTTTGTAGATACTAATTTTTTTGGTTAAAAATGTATCTTTTTGCTTAAAATTCAGGTAATCCAGGTAAAAGATTCATCATTTTAGTTGGAAAATCATCTTTTTGGTTTACAATCCAACTATTCTAGCTGAAGATGCATAATTTCAGTTGAAAATTCATCACTTCCGTTAAAAGTGTAATTATTTCTTTTAAAATTCGTTTTTCTTATGTTGAAAATTCATTTCTTTTAAACTGAAAATGTAACTGTTTCAGTTGAATATTCCATCGTTTTTTTTTTAAATTCATCTATTTGGTTGAACATTAATTCCTAAAATTTATAATAATTTAATTAAAAAGATGCAAATTCAATTATTCTAGTTAAAGATTCATAATTTTAGTTGAAAAATCATCTGTTTGGTTTGAAATTCAACTCTTTCAGTTGAAGATTCATAATTTTACATCAAAATTCATCACTTTGGTTGAAAATCAATCTTTTAAGTTGAAAATTTAACTATTCCATTCTTGGTCGAAAATTGATTTTTTTTTATTTTAAAATTCAACTATTTGATTGAAAAGTTGTTTTTAGTTGAAAGTTCAACAATTTCGTTGAAAATTCATGTTTTTTGTTGAAAATCATATTTTTTGGTAGAAACTTATTATTATTGTTTGAAAATTCATCTTTGTGGTTAAAAATTCAACTACTCCAGTTAAATATTCATCATTTGACTTGAAAATTCATATTTTTGCTTGAAAATAAAACTACTTGATTTTCAGGGAATTTTTTCCAGGATTTGAGTAGACACTCTGTAATAAATACTCAACAGTTAACATTAAAAATTATTTCAAAATTGAACACCTTACTTACTTGGCTTCTGGAAAGAGATTTTTAATTTTTTGAAGTTCATTTGGATTATCTGCTGTCATCCTATAAACCCCAACTTTTTTAGCAAATTTAATATGCGATGGAAATTTCACTGGATGGGCAAAAATGATTCGATCTCCGGTCACTCCGAACTCCATAACTTGCATTATTTCTTGCTGTATTGAAATATTAATTAATTGAAAAATTTAAAGAAATTTTAATCGAAAGTTACATTAATATTATATAAGATTTGTATCTTTATTCACTCACCAGTGATGCACAATCGAAGTTTGCATTGAGTGCTGCCAAAGTTTTAATTACGAGTGGACTGGAATTGCACTTCACAGCTGCAATAATTATTTAAAAAGAGAATTTTTATTTATTTTGAATTTTTGTTCCAAAAAGTCAATATTGTTTCATTATTTTCCTCAAACCCCATAGTTTTTCCCCCTTTTTCTACTTCATTTTGAATATATTTTCCAATTCAATTTTCGTTCCCATTGATTTTCACTACCTACCAAAGTGGGGTGTCACTCTCGGAATTTTTTTCAACCACGCTTTATGTTTCTTTACTAAATCACAAACATCAAAAACAAAGAAGGAATCTTCCTCTTCTTGAGATTCAATAATTTTCCTAATAATATCGCGGTCGTTGATAGAATCGTCAACGATGTCGAAGTCTCTTATTTTTGACAAATTCATTTTAATGAGGGGAAAACCAAGTTATTAATTATTATGCATAGGAGTTGACGAACGACTGTGCCTTCCAGGAGTGAAACACTTACTTTTTGATGAAGTGATTATACCCCCAAGCTTTGAGGAAATATTATCTGTACCGTTGCCATCATTTAATTTTTTGCTTTATCAAAAGTATTTCCACGAGAAAACAAGGTGATAACGAAATGACCTATAAAATACGTCAACTTTTCATCAGAAATGTAATAAACAACTGGGGTAAATCTACATACGTCAGAAATATCAGAATCGGCATTGATGATTACTATTTGAAGGGATAAAAATTCAGATTTGCTGAAGAGTTGAAGAAACGCAACATTGTTGACATTTACAACATTTTTACATTTTTGAAGAAGCAATTTCATTTCACAATGTCTTTGTGGAAGAGTTAGTATGTTACAGATAAGAAATCATTCCATACGAACTGAATTTTCAGTTTAGCAATAATTAACATGCGAATTACGTTTGTTAACTAAATTTGTTGTTTGTCAAAAAAATTCTGTTTTAAAATTTCAATACTTTTTAATATTTCTAGGGCTTCTGGAATCCTGTAAAATTGAACTTTCGATAAATAACTATGTTCTTATTCCAAGATTAAAAAATATTTGCAGGCCTCGGACTCATGAATACTATTGACACTTTTACGCTTTTTTCTAACCGTGAAACTATTTAGTACTACATATTTTGATTAACATGGCACTAATGTTTTTAAAAATTGTGAAGAAATTTTAAGAGATATGACAAATTTTAAGAGAATTCACGTGATTTGAAAGTGTTTCGAGGCATTTAAATTATTTTCGGATGTTTCACAAGATTTTAGTGGGAAATTAATTTTTTTTTTAATCAAAATTCAACTATTCTATTTTTGTTTGAAGATTTATTTGTCTTGTTCATCACCGGGGTTAATAATAAAACTCCACAAATATTTCGCGAAGTTTCGTCAACTTGGTTTGCTGACTTCTTCAGGCTAATAAGTTTAGATTAGAAAAATCACATCGGTCATAAAATTAAAAAGTTGAAAAAATGTAACTACTCAGAGATTAAAATTGAGATTTACACTTTTCCTTTTCCTTTTCAGTTAAAAATGCATGTATTTTGTTGAAAATTCGTCCTTTTTGGTTGAAAATTAATGTTTTTGGTTGAAAATTAATCCTTTTGCTTGAACATTTAACAGTTTGAAACTTTTTTATCGGCTGACTGAAAAATCATTTTTAGTTGAAAATTCAATTCATGTAGAAAATTCGTCTTTTTGGTTGAATTCAACTGCTCTTGATTTAAAATTAAAACCTTTTTTGGCTGAAATATCAACTAATATATTTTTTTATTGAAAGTATATTTGTTAATTGAAAATTCATCTCGTTTGTTGAAAATTCGTCTTTTTTGTTGAAAAAATTAATCTTCTGGGTTGAAAATTAACCTTTTTGTTGAAAATTCAACTTTTTTAGTCACAGATTCATAATTTTAGTTGAAAGTTCATCTTCCTGGTTAAAAAATTAATATTCAACTAAAATTCAACTATTCCAGTTAAAGATTCATCATTTTAGTTTAAATTAATCTTTTTTTGGCTTAAAATACAATTACTTGGTGGAAAGTTAAACTCATTTGTTAAAAATTCATTTCTATATTAAAAAATTACAATAGGACAGGTGTGTATTCATCATTTTAATTAAAAAATTCATCTTTTTGGTTAAAAATTAATTTTTTTAACTTGACATTTAAGTAAGGCAGTTGATTATTTCATCTTTTTAGTGAAAATTGTGTCTCTATGGTTGAAAATTAAATTTTCAAACTATAAATATAACTATTTTGTGTTCGGTTGTAAATTGATCTTTTCCCGTTGAAAATTAATGTATTTTGTTGAGACTTCGTCTTTTTTGGTCAAAAATAAAAAATTCAACTGTTCTAGTTAAAGTTTCATTATTTTAGTTAAGAAATTATTACACTGATTGAAAATTCAGCTATTTTGTTTAAAATTCTTTTTTTCATTGAGAATTAATTTTTTTTTCAATTGAAAATTTAACTTTTCCCTTTTTCTTTGAAAATTTATCTTTTTTAGTTGAAAATTTAACCATTTAGTTGAAAATTCGCCTTTTTTTGGTAGAAAATTCATCTTTTTGGTTTAAAATTCAACTGTTTGGTTAAGAATTCATCTATTTGCAAATGCAATATTTTTACTTGAAAAGTTAGGAATTTCTTTGTTTTCTTCCTTATATCTTTAGTTACTTTTACAAATTAAAAAAATATTTAGTTTTACATGTGAATAGTACTATTTTTACACTTTAGATATTTACAAAGACTGAAAAAACATTGTTTATTATAAAGTAGTTAAATTGTATGTATTTTCAAGCACATATTCCGAGTTGATTGTTTGAAAAATGCGAATTACTTGAATGGCTCCGTACTATGAAAAATTATACCTGGAATGTATAAAAATTAAATGATTTCAAGGGATTCCAACGGATTTCTGGACAACTTCAGGGAATAAAAGAAATTGAATTTAATGGGAATTCTAAAGATTTCTACGGATTTCAGGGTTTTCAAAAAATTTCAAGAGGTTTCACCAGATTTAGGAGATTCTTAGGATTAAAAAAGGGATCATAAGATATCGAGGGATTTATACGGATTTTAAGGAATTTAAAACATTACAAGTGATTTAAAAAGATTGGCGTGTTTTCCAGAAATCTCACAGAATCTTCACAAATTTCAGGGGTATTTTGAAAAATTCTAAAGGATTCCACGTGTTTTTATGGAAGATGTATATTGTATGTATGACAAATTCCAAAGATAGTCACTCCTCTATTTAATTTTAATATTTAAAATATTGTCTTAACACTATTTTGAATTTCTTCAATGAGTTCGATGCCTGTAATATTCAAGGAAATAAAAATATGTCGAAATAATCTGTGATTTTAAACGTAAATCTCACGAATTTCAAAATGTAACAATTTTGAGGATTAATTTGTCCACATTTGAATAAAGAAGCTGAACAAATTTTGTAATTTCTACTCTTTTAAATTTCAAATTAAAATATTTAAAATTGAATATAAAGCGATCTAAATTAAATCTGCATCGTAGTTTTTAATGTATTATATATTTTTTTAATTCTATTCCGAAGATTGAATTTAAAGTAATGAAATAAATATTTTTGTTTCAGGTCTCATCAAAATTATTACTTTGATGACAATACATTGTAGCAGACAATGGCTGCCACCACAGGAAAGTCTTCTGGGCGCAATCAATTTTTTACTCTTCTCTAGTCTCAGTGGATCGACACTTTACCATTTTATAAATGCTATCTTCGAGGGACCTGGATATCTACCTTTAAAATGGATGCCGGTGCTTATTATTTTTCTTCTTTTTTGTAAATTAAACTTTATTAAACTCTGTTTCAAAGCATTTTAAAACATTTGGGAATTCTAACTTGGCGCTACGTAACATTTTTTAAAACTTTATAATTAAACAACAAATAAAAATTTTCAAACGGAAAGTTTTATAAGCAAATAACTATATTTCATAATAATTTATTTATGTTTAAAAATTAAATGACGTCAAGTTGTAGAGAATCTTTTTCCCGAGAAAATTAGCTATCCTCCATTAAAATTGTATAATTTAACAAAATTTGGTACGAGGCTATAAGATAAAACGTTTGGTCGAAAACAAAATTTTTTAAGTAAACTATTATTTTATGTTTCCAATTCAGAAGTTTCAGTTTCAAGAAGTTTCAATTCAGTTTCAGAAGTATAAGTATATACTTTTCCCTGAGATACGTTTTTTTCTTGCCTATAATATCACAGAAAGTCGTAATTTATGTTATAAATTTTTTAAAAGCATAAAGATTGTATGCATCTCAAGGATTTGAATGAATAATTATAAACATTACTATATTATTCGTCATTGAGGTAATTATCTTTGATTTTTTAGACTATTATCGTTTATAATAATTCCTAATTATTATTGAAATGATTGAAAGAATGTTATTCCTGAAGTCATTTTTAATAAATATGTTATAATATTTCGGAACAATTTATCTTATGAATAAGGATTGTTAAATTTTCCTTCTCTTTTCTTTTTTCTTTTCTTCTTGCTTATACATTATAGAAATTACACAAGTATTTATTGCGCTTTAATAAGTTTTTTAATATATCTATTTGAAAGCTTGCACTTTGTGTTTAAAATTGTACAATCCTGAAGATTATTGTTTACAATTCTTTAATTTCTAAAGTTTCAGTTTCCAAATTTGAATTTTTGAACATTTGACAATTTGAAATGATTCAGCTTCAGCAGTTTTGGCAATTGAAAATTTCTTAATTTTTAGTTGTACAATTCTTAACATTATAAATAATTCTAAAATGCATCGATTGTTTACGTCTGTTATTCGGATTAATTTTTCTTTTTCTCGATTTGTTGCAGGTGCAAATAATTTAACATTTCAAATTTCAAAACTTTGAGAATTAATAATTATTTTATTGAGACTGTGAATTTTTATTTTGAAATACT
Organism: Andricus quercusramuli; assembly: GCA_932178445.1. NCBI lineage: Eukaryota > Metazoa > Arthropoda > Insecta > Hymenoptera > Cynipidae > Andricus > Andricus quercusramuli. The sequence continues at coordinate 29,547 of CAKNXH010060051.1, read as the reverse complement.
TTCTAATTCAAGACACTAAAATTAAATTGATTCGAGTGAAAATTCTTTCGATTTGAAATTATTCAACATTTTGTTTGAAGAAAACATTTTTAAAGTTTGAATGTTATTTAAAATTGTTTTAAGATTTACTTTTTTAATAACTTTCAATTAAATCAGATTAGATTTTTACTTCATGTAAATCAGGATTACTACAAGTCAGGGAATTTCAGAAAGTCAGGGAATTTAAAACTGGTCAGGGAATTTCAGAGGAAACCTGCCAGTCAGGGAATTTTCAATAAACTGAAATTGAAGTTAATTTGATTATTTTGTGCAAAACTCATCTATTTTAGTAGAAATTTGATTTTTTTTTTTAAATTAATAATCACAACTGTCTGGTTAGAAATTAATCAGTTTTGGTTGAAGATTCAACTATTTTCTTGAAAAATCGTTTTTTTTTTAATTCAACTGTTTTTGGTTTAAAATTAAAATATTTGTTTATTGTAATATCAACTACATTTTTCGTTGAGAATTAATATTTTTTTATTGAAAAATCAACTGACTTAGTTGAAAGTCGAACTGCTTTGTTAAAAATTCATTTTTTTTGACGATTCATAATTTTAGTCGAAGAAGCTTTTTTTTTTTTGAAAATACAGTTTTTTTTTTGAATTTTTTTTCTTAGAAAATTAATTTTTTTAACTGAAAATTTATCTTCTTCAGTTGAAAATTGATCTTTTTGGTTAAAAAATGGATTTCCTTAGTTGAAAATTAGTTTTAAAAAATTGCAAAATAATTGTTTTCCAACTGAAAATTTAACTATTCCATTTTTATCGTAATTTTATCTTTTTTGATAGAAAGTTAATCTTTTTGGTAAAAAATTCATCTCTTTGGCTGAAAATTTAGCTATTTCGTTAAAAATTGATTTTATTTGACTGAAAATTAATTCTTTTACTGAAAATTCATCTATTCTATTTTAAGATGAGAAATCTGTTTCAGGTGAAAATTCAATTATTTGGTTAAAAATTCTTTTTTATGGTTGAAAAATAATTTCATTAATTGCAACTTCATCTTTTTGTTTAAAAATTCATTTCTTTGGTTGAAAATGTAACTATTTTTTTGAAAAATAGTTTTTTTGCTGTTGAACATTTATTTTTCTAACTGAAAATCCAACTATTTTATGTTTGGTTGAAAATGTAACTTTTTTAGTTGAAAATTCATGTATTTTGTTGAAAATTTGTCTTTTTTGTGGAAAATTAATCTTTTGGATTGAAAATTCAACTATTCGATTAGACATGCATTTTTTTGTTCAGATATTCATCATTTTAGTTGAAATTTCATTTCTTTAACTGAAAATTGAACTATTTCGTTGAAAATTCATTTTATTTGGTAGAAAATTAATTTTTTTAATGAAGAATTAACGATTCTATTTTTGTTAGAAATTTATTTATTCCGATGAAAATTTAATTATTTTGTTGAAAATTTTTGTTGTTTTTTTTTTTGCCTGAAAATTAATTTTTCTAACATTTTTGGTTAAAAATGTATTTATTTTTTGAGTTTGACACTCTTTGTTTTTATAAAAGTTTATCTTCTTTGGTAGACAATTAATCTTTTGGGTTGAAACTACAACTATTTGGTTAATCATCTTTTATGTTGAAAATTTGGTTTGAAGGTTGAAAATTTAATTATTTTGTTAAAAGTTCGTTTTTTTGGTTAAAAATTAATTTTTGAATGAAAAACGTGACTATTTCATTTTTGCTTGAAGATTGATCCTTTTAGCTGAAAATTCAATTTTTTTGGATAGAAAATTGCTATTTTTTATTTGAAATTTCAACTTTTTTGTTAAAAATTCATATTTTTGGGTTGAAAACTCAATTGTTTTGAAAGCAATTCGTATTTCTGGCTTGAAAATTCAACATTTCGGAGATTTTTTTTATTTATGACTGAAAAATCGTTCTTGGTTAATAGTTCAAATCTTTTGTTGAAATTTTCTTTTTTCTTGGTTGAAAATAATTGTTTTAACTGACAATTTAATTTTTCCAGTTTTTGTCAAAGCTTTTTGAGTTGAAAATTTGTTCTTGTAAAATTCTTGGTGACTTGTCATCACTAAAAGTGTTTAAAATAAATACAGAAACCGACCTTTTTTGGTTTTTATAATTATTGATCTCCAAGGTGTGAGGTTGTTTTTATATCTAAAAAAAAAATTTAGAACAGTCAGTGAAAATGAAAAATTGCTCAGGGAAAGTCAGGGAATTTCGCAATTGGGATTTTGTAGCGAACCTGAGAAATGTAGTTTTAAATAAGTAAATAATTTTTACTCGGTACACGTAATCAGTTTTTGAAGGATAAATAAAAAAATTAATATTTTTTAAGCGCCTTATAAAATTAAAATTTGTATTTTTGCAGGAAAATTTATCCGATCGTCAGTATCTCCAATTTTGCACGGTATGCCAAGGATATAAAGCTCCAAGATCTCATCATTGTAGAAGTTGTAAGTGAAAACGGTTTTTTTATAACTATTTACTTGGGATGGATATAAAACTAATGTTTAAATTTCACAGAGATAAATTAAATATTGAATCGTACAAATCAATTTTTTTATAGGTGGTCGCTGTGTTATGAAAATGGACCATCATTGTCCGTGGATAAATAATTGCGTAGGGCATTTTAACCATGGATATTTTACGGCGTTTCTGGCAAGCGCTGTTGGCGGTTCTCTTGTTGCCACTATTGTTTTGGTTTCATGGATTTTAGCCATTTTTTCTCCAAGGCCGATGCCATTTCCACCTCCTTCGTTACTTATCCTTTTCTCAGCAATTTTTGCGATCGGTTTGTCGATCGGAGTTGTTATAGCTGTGGGGATGTTGCTCTATTTCCAAGTAAGACATTTTTTTCCTAACATTTCAAACATAACATTAAATTCGGTCCTCATGTGGTCCCTATCTGGGCTGCATCCTCTGTTTTTTGCTGATTTATTTCAAATCTACTGGGGTGGCATTTAAAAATGGCAAATTTGAAAACCGCTACCCACCTATTTTTTTTTCCTCTTCTCCTTGAAAACTTTGAATTTCTACTGGCTTGAAGGTACTTAAATGTGATCTTTCACATTTTTTAATTTTCTAAAATTTTCTGTAGAAAAAATAATGTTGGGATAAATATAGAAATATTACTCTACTCTACTCTACTCTACTGTTTCAAGTTTTATAAAAAAAAGCAATGGGTATTTTTTGTTGTATTTGAATTCGCGTTTCTTATTTTTCTGGGAACGCCGTCAGGCTTGCCGCAGGTTAGGGAAAACCTGGAAATCAGGGAAAAGTCAGGAAATCTTGTCGGTCAAGGAAAGTTAGGGATTTGAAAAAAAATGCAAAAGTCAGGGAATTTCTGTAAGAAGGACTTTAAGTAACTGCCAAGAATAATCAGGGATCACACAAACTCACTTTTAATTACTTTGTATAATAAAAAGATAACTTTAGTAACTTTTTCCCAATAAATGAACGCATGGGTTAACCACTATTGAATTCAGCTCTATACCTATTTCTATATTCTCTTAGATTCTTTTGATTTTAAGTGATTTAAAAAAATTTTCGTGGAGTTTAAAAATATTTCCTAGAAATACGGGAAATATGGAATAATCTTATAGGACCTACAAGGTTAATTATCTTTTTAAAAAGGTTCCAATGGTTTTTGTAAGACTTTCGAGGGTTTCAGTGATTATGATGGATTTTAAAAGATCTCGAGCTATTTTAATAATTTTTTCAGGATTTTAGGAATAGATTTCATAGAATCAAAGGTTTTCGCAGGAAGACAATGATTTTCAAATATTTCAGGGTATTTCCCAAGGTTTTGAAGAATTTTAAAGATTTAATGATATAAATTATATTTTTAAATTGATTTCAATCATTTAAAGGGATTCCGAAGGGTTTTAAATATTTTAAAATATTTTAAAAGATTCAAAGGCATTTTCAAAAGATTAAAAAAATTTCTAGGGATATCCAAGAATTTTAATGATTCTCAGGTGCTTTTAAAATGTTTAAATAATTTTTAAGCGCTTTAGAAAATGTCAAGAGATTTCAAAGCGTTTCATATATTTTAGGGTATCTTAAAAGATTCAAAGGCAACAACTATTGAATTCAGGTCTATACCTATTTCTGAACTCTCTTGAATTCTTTTGAAATATTTAAGGGTATTTTAAAAGATTCCAAGGAATTTTCAAGAGCTTTAAGAAATGTCAAAGGAAATTAAAAGATTTTAAAGGTTTTTAAATATTTTAAGGTATTTTAAACGATTAGAAGAAATTTTCAATTGATTTTAGTAACTTACTGAGATTTCAAAGGATTTGCAATATTTTAGGGTATTTTAAATGATTCTGAGACATTTTTAAGAGCTTTCAAATATTTCAAGGGATTTCAAAATATTTCAAAGGATTTGAAAATTTTTCGGGGAATAGAAAAATCTTAAAAGGAATTTTCAATTGATTTCAATAATCTGCAGGGATTTCAAAGGACTTGAAAAATTTAAGTTTTTTTTTTAAATTCCAAATATGTAATTTTTAAGAGCTTTAAAAAATGTCAAGGGTGTTCAAAAGATTTTAAAGGATTTGAAATTTGTTAGTGAATTTGAAAAGATTCTAAGGATTTTTGAGTGGTTTCAAGAATTGGCAGGGAATTAAAGGATTTTAAAATATTTCAGGGTATTGTAAAAGATTCCAAGGCATTTTCAAGGACTTTAAAATGTTTCATGGGATTTCCATAGATTTTAATGATTTTAAGAGGTTAAAGAAAATTTTCATTCGGTTGTAAAGAATTTCTTAGAATTTCAAAATGTATGGAACGATTTTAAAGGACATATGTTTTAAAATATTTTCAAAAATTCCAAGGGTTTTTATAAGATCTCGGAGGATTTCAGAGATAAAAGGGATTTTAAAAGCTATCAAGGTATTTTAATAAATTTTCAGGATCTTACGAAATATCAAATTTCATAGATTTGAGGGATTTCGTAGGATTGCAAAGATTATCAAATATTTAAAGGTATTTTAAGATTCTAAAGAATTTTAAAGATTGTATGATATTTTAAAAGATTCTAAGGAATTTTCAATTGATTTCGATAATCTGAAGGGATTTCAAAGAATTTTAAAGATTTAAGCTTTTTGTCTTTTAAATTCCCAATAATTTTCAAGAGCTTCAAAAAATGTCAAGGGGTTTCAAAAGATTTTAAAGGATTTAAAATATTTGAGGGAATTTGAAGAGATTTCAAAGAATTTTTAATTAATTTAAATCATTTAAAGGAATTCCAAAGGGTTTTAAATATTGTAGGGCATTTCAAAGAAGTTAAAAGCTTTTTCCAAAGATTAAAAAAATGTCAAGGGATTTAAAAAAAAATAATTTGAAAAATTCCAAGGTATTTTATCAGGTTTCCAAGGATTTAAGTGACTATCAGAGATTTTAAAAGCTCTTAAGGTACTTTAATAATTTAAATACTTTTTTCACATGCGAATTCTAACATGAATTCTTTTAAATTCTTGTGAATTCTTCGGAATTCTCCTGAATTTAAAAAAAATTGAATTTTTCTAAATTCACTGAATTCTACTGAATTTAATGGATTTTTTAAGTTTGTGTTTAATTCATCTGGAAGTCTCAGACTCATATTGAATTCTTAGGAATTCTATGACATTTTTTTGAATTCCCTTACATTTTTATAAACTTATTTCAAACTTACTGAATTCAATTTTTTTTCATATATTTTTTTTAATTCGCCTTGCATTTTTATGAATTTGATCAAATTCTTCTCATTTTCCTTAAATTCCTGTAAATTCACTTAAATCTTACTGAAACCAGTGGAAGTTTTTCCAATTCATTTGAATTCTTTTGAATTTAAATTGAATTATTTTTAAGTCGTGAATGTATCCTAGATCCGTTAAAATTCAACTGGAATCCTTATAAATTTCATCGAATTCTTTTGAATTCTTTTAAATTCAAAAGAACACTAGTCACATTAATGTACATTAGTCACTTTTTGGGACATTAAGTCCTGAGAATATTAAATTCAAAAATAACAAATTTAAACATGGTGTCTACTGTGCGGCAGTTTAAGAAAATCCAAAAATTATTCAAGAATTGAAAAAATTCCGGGAAAATCCGGGAATTGTGTTTGATTTTGCTTTTGGTGTGGGAAGTGCATTTCATTTCCCTATAATTTATCATTTTTTACTGTCCCTTTGAAAATAATTCCATTTATAAAAGATTCCATATTAAAAATGTTATAAAATTAGTATTTTGGTCTTCAAATATTAATAGTCCGGGAAAATAAAAAATTAGTCAGAGAAAAATCAGAATAAACTCAGGCAATTTTGAAAATTAAATTTTTAGGCCACCCGTGCCCGTGCATTTCTAGGATAAAAACGAAAACAGTCGGATCTCCCTGCTTTGTTTATGTCCTTTTAAAAGATAAGAAGCTTATTTTATAAACTCAAGAAAATATATTTGAAACGTAAACATTTAATAGTTTCTTTTCGTGTGACGTTCCTAATAATTCACATCTTACTTTCAAATGTGAAACCTGATTTTAAAACGTAGAGAAAAGGCAAATATTTGCTTTGATAATAACATTTAATAATAATAATTAACTAGTGATTAAAAATTGAGAGAACAAGTGTTTAATGAAAGCACAGAACTTGTACAAGAAAGTAATTTAATTTAAAATGTCTGAAATTTGTCAATAAGTTTATTAAAAGCGATATTTAATGATTGAAAAAAAAGTCATATTGAAAAGTTTTTGACCCTAAATAACATTAAGAATATCTGTATGAATTAAATTGGTGGTTTGAATTGTTTACAGGTAGTTGCAATTCTGAAAAATAGAACAGGAATTGAAGACTGGATTTTAGCGAAAGCACAGTATCGGCGATATGGAACGGACGAAAAATTCGGTAATCCTTACGATATAGGCTGGCAAGGAAATGTCAGACAAGTTATAAAATGGCATTGTATTCCTCCTGGCGATGGAATTCATTGGCCTGTCATCAAGGGCTGTGACCAGTATTCGTTAACCGTAAGTTTTCCTATTATTCCTCTAATTTTTGTAGAAATTTTATTCATTTTGGTTGAAAATTCAACTGTTTTGAAAAAAATTTTGTCTTTCTGGGTTGAAAATTCATCAATTTTGGTAGAAATCTCATCGTTTTAGGTTGCAAATTAATCTATTTTGGTAAAGATTGCATCTTCTTGGGGGAAAAAACACAAATATTTGGTCGAAAATTCGTTCTTTTTTGGTTGAATTCAACTGTTTTTAGTTTAAAATTAAAACATTTTTTTTAGTTGAAAAATCAACCTATACATTTTTAGTTGAGAATTTATCTTTTTTGGTTGAAAATTCAACTACTTATGTAATTACTTTGTTAAAAATTATTGTTTTGTTTGGTCATTCATTATTTTAGTCGAAAGAACTTTTTTTTTCATTCACAATCAAATTATTTTGTTGAAAATGATTTTTTGTTGTTGAAAAATTATTTTTTGAACTGAAAATTGAACTATTTCATGTTCAGTTGAAAATTTATCTGTTTAGTTGAAAATTTGAGTATTTCATTGCAAATTTTTTTTATTTTATTCAAAATAAATTTTTTACTAAAAATGGAACTATTCTAAGTTGAAAATTTATCTGTTTTAGGTGAAAATTCAACTATTTTGTTGAAAATTCGTCTTTTTTGGTTGAAAATTGAATTATTTAGTTAAAAATTCATTTCTTCTTTTGGTTAAAAATTTAATTTTCTAACTAAAATGTAGCTATTCTATTTTTGGTTAAAAATGTATATTTTTAGTTGAAAATTAATCTTTGTTGGTAGAAAATTAATGTTTTGGGGTAAAAATTGAACTGTTTGGTTAAAAATGCATTTTTGTTGTTGAATGTTCATCATTTTAGTTTGAAATTCATTTCTTTAACTGAAAGTTTACCTATTCCGTATTTTGTGGAAAATTTATTCATTTTTTATATAGAAATTTGATCTTTTTGGTTAAAAATTTATCTGGCCGATGGAAAATTTAACCATTTCGTGGAAAATTTATTTTAGTTGGTTGAAAATTTATTTTTTTGTTACTAAAAATTAAACTGTTCTAATTTTGGTTGAAAATTTATTTCTTTGATTCTATATTCATTTTTTTAAATTGATTTTTCTAACTTAAAACTTAAATATTCTATTTTTTGATTCAAAATTTATCTGTTTTTGTTAAAAATTGAACTATTTTGTGGAAAATTTATTTTGCTTGGTTGATAATTTATTTTTTTGTTACTCGAAATTAAACTTCTACTTTTGATTACAAATTTATTTGTTTTTGTTAAATATTCGATTTTTATTTGATTTTTCTAACTCAAAACTTAGCTGTTCTATTTTTGGTTAAAAATTCATCTGTTTGGATGAAAATTGAACTATTTCGTGTTAATTTTATTATATTTGGCTGAACATTTATTTTTTTGATACTAAACACTAAACTGTTATACTTTTTGTTAAAAATTTATTTATTTTGTTCAGTATTCGTTTTTTTTATTTTCCTAACTGAAAACTTAACTATTCTATTTTTAGTTGAAAATTCATCTTATTTGGGTTGAAAATTCATGTGTTTATGTTGAAAATTCGTCTTTTTTGGGTAAACTTATCTGTTTTTGGTTTAAAATTAAAACCAGTTTTGGTTGAAATATCAACTATCACAATTTTTGTTAAGAATTCATCTTCCTTTAATTAAAAATTGAACTTCTTTGTTAGAAGTGGAACTACTTTGTTAAATTTGTTTTTGATGATTCGTCATTTTAGTTGAAAAAACTTTTTTTCAAAATTTAATTATTCTGTTGAAAATTATTATTTTTTAGTTAAAAATTTATTTGTTTTGTTGAAAAATAAACTATTTAGTTGAAAGTTCATTTCAATTTGTTTGCTAAATTTTTCTTTACTGAAGATTGAACTATTCTATTTTTGGTTGAAAAAGTAACGTTTTTAGTGGAAAATTCATGTATTTTATTGAAATTTTCTATTTATTGGTTGAAAATTTAACTATTTGGTTACAAATTGATTTTTTAGGTCTAATGTTGTTCATCATTTTCATATCAAATTTATTTCCTTAACTGAAAATTTAGCTATTCCATTTTTTATGGAAAATCTATCTCTTTTGATAGAAATTTAATTTTCTTGGTTGAAAATTCATCTGTTAGGTTGAAATTTAACGATTTCTTTGAAAATTTAAAATATGTATTTTTTTTTGTATAAAATTCATCTTTTGGTTTGAAAATGAAATTATGTCGTTGAAATATTTTGTTTTTGAATATTCATGAATTCAGTTAAAAATTCATTTTCTTCTTTGAAAATTTAACTATTTTGTTAATAATTAATTTTTTTAACTGAAAATGTAATTCTTCCATTTTCGTTTCAAAGTTTATCTTTTTGATTTGAAAACTCAACTGTTTCGTTGAAAAGCAAACCTTTGAGAAGCAAACCTTATTTTCATTAACATTATTGATCTCCTAGGTGCAAATTAAAAATTGGTCAGGGAAAAGTAAGGAGAATTCAGGGAATTTGGAAATCGGGATTTTGTAGCAACCCTGAAATTCCACTCGTAACAAAATTTGAAATCGAATTGTTATCTAATTTCCTCGCGAAAATAACCTTAGGGGCTTGAGGACAGTTATTCTTAGAATATGAATGCGAGTACAATCTTTTGATTGTAAAGTGATAATTTCTTGAGAAGATTTCACGTCAGAATAGTAACAAATTTCATATTTATCAGTGTCTCAGCTGATTATGTGAACTTTTGTATGTATTTCGTAGTTATACTAACCATAAATTTGTTTGCTTCATTTGCCAATGTATTCAGAATTCAGAGCAGAGTGCACAGTCTACCCCTTTATTTCTTAGTTCCCCCTCTTTAAGTGAACATTATTACATAATAATTAAAGCATTTATAGCACTCAAAAAATTATTTATTAATATATAAGGTACACGTTTCAAGAGCTGAACCTTTAAAAATGAATACTCTTAAAAAGAAAAAAGCTGAACAATTGTAAAAAATTACGAAATTTTAAAATAAATTTTTTGCTCAAACAATTTATTTGAAAATGTGCAAAAAAATATTTTTTTGTATTGAGTCACATGCACATATGTTAAAAAAGCTGAATACATGTGTCGAACATGAACTTTATTCAGCTTGAACCAAATAAACATTTTATTATTTTGCATTTTAGGACAAAAACTTTCGTCTTGATTTAGGATTTTTGGGATTTCATATTTTTTTGCGATTTTGAAATGTTATAAACACCACGTAGAAAAATGTTTCCCATAAATAAAAAAAAAAATAACGTGTTTCTTTGGTTCAAGCTGAAAAAATTTCTGGTTCGAATCAATACAAAAAACATGTTTTTGTACATTTTCAACAAATTTTACATAAGGCTACCTTTTTTTTATTAATAAATGTAATAAAAAGAACAGAAGATATTAACCGATTAACCTAAAAACGATTCGATTAATTTTAGCATGTTTACTTCGCTCTACTGAAGAGTGTAGTTTTAAATTTACATTGAAAGTGTTAAACATGTCGAAATTGTGTATTTAACTAATTTTACTTTTCCTCGGACTTTTTTATATCACTGTGAACGGATTTCCAACAACCTAAGTACATATAATTTTTAAAAATAAATTCTTTAATGGCAGAAATCGTTGAAAAATCATTGAAAATTATTTAACATGGTGTCCAGTGGTCCTTGAAGTCTTTAAAGTCGTTGAAATGTCCTTAAATCTTTTCTGTTCTCAAAAAGTCCTTTTGTGTCCTTGAATTTTTCATATTTTCTCGAATCTGATCTTATTTCACAATATTATCAGCAACTAACATGAAAAACCTGGAAGTGTCTTCAAAATTATATAAAAATGTTCTTGAAGTTTTCTGAAAATATCCTTGAAATCTCCTAGAATGTCCTTGAATTTCGTACGGACCTTTAACTGGTAAATGTTTAATCTTTCCCATATTTTCCCCTTTTTCGTGAGAAAATCACCCTATTTCCCCATTTTTGAGCTCCTTTTCGCTGTGATCCCTGTATTGCGAATTATTTGAATTTGAGTTAGATTAGAAATGCTTATTATTTTTTAAATGATGCTTGTTCTCTTTTATAAAACAATAGGATACAATTGTGAAATTAAAACTTGTAATTTTGTATTGTATTGGTTGGAAATTATTTCCGCAATAGTAGACATTTCCCCCCTAAAAGATAGTGAATAATTTAAATTATATAGTAAATAAGGGAAAATGTATGGCTTTGTAAAGAAAATCTTTTGCTTCTTGTTTCCTTACTTTCTTCTAGTTTACAAGGGTATCCCCTGTGTTTTCCCCGTTTTTCCCCTATTCTCGAAAAAATATTCTCGAAAAATATAGAATATTTGCAAATACCGTCGATCATTTTACGTCTACAAGATTATTCTATTAAGAACTAGAATATGCTACCGTGAGTAGTGAAAGTTTATTTTTTAAACTTATAGAATTACGAACTATAATTAATTAACCTGTTTTTTTTTAATTTTACCAATTTCAAACTAAGCTGAAAAAGCATAAAAAGTGCTAAAATTAAAATTATTTTTTCTGTCTGTTCTGAACTGATACAGAATTTTATTTTTTAATTGGTTTCTGTAGGTAGTTTTATTTTGTATGAAGAGATACAGATATAAGAAAATAATCACAATATATTTTTTACAGTTTTTAAAATTTTTTACATTAGACAACTTCAAATCAGATGTGTGCTAAATTTAAACACTATATTGAAGATTTTTCAAATTGAATATTATAAAATTATCATTTTTATAATCAGGCAATTTCAAGTTTAAGCCATTAAAATTGAATAATTTCTAAGTTATCAATATTGTAAATCTAAGTTCTTCAAATACGAATGATTTTGTATTGAGGTTGGTAAAAACGCAACTACTTAAAATTTAACAAAACTTGACTGTGGAAGAATAGCTAAACGATTTTTGAATGATCAATATTACATGTGAATTTTTGAAATATGAACAAAATTTCAGTTGAAAATTTAAAAATATTATGATTTAAAATTTAGTAATATGGAACTAAAAATATTTATAGAAATAGTTAAGATCTCCAGATACGTAAACAAAACTTGCATCCATGCCAATATTAAAATTAAGAAATTACGTTTTTTTCAAACATATCTTACTAACTAGAAGTAATCATTTCTTAAATTATTTAACTTTTATCAAAAATGTTTAGAACTCTTAATATTTAAAAATACGCGCTCGGACATTGTACATCGCTCACACTTTTGCATATGACTTTAAAAATTGAAGATCAAATAATCGACAACTGAAATTTCTTGATGGTGAATTCTCTTTTGTTAAAGCTTTTTCGGCTCTAACGAACACATTCTCATCACGTATTTTGTGAGAAAAAAGGTTGAAATTAAATTTTAAGATCTAATTCAAAAACAATTTTGTGATTAAACGTTTTATTGTACCTTGTGTCTTTTTTCCAAGAATCTAATTTGTTTATTTGTAATATCATTTTTCACAGTTAAAACAGAAACTACGCGTCTTATCAAAAAATGATTAATAACAAATTTGTAGCTCTTTTTGGGGTGAACATCTTCTATCCATTTATTTTTTTCTTAGCTTGTCCCGTTTGTTCACAAATTTTATTTTTTATTTTTAATGTTCTTTACGAATAAAACAAAAACTACGTGATAGATTGACCGCAAAATGGAACTGTTCATTTTTCATTATTTTTTGTTGTGACCAAAATGCGAATTTTCGATTTTTCAAGAAAATTCCAAAAGTTGTCATGATAATCTTGCAGGGCTGTCAAAAAGCAACGTTTCTCTTCTCTTGACTTTTTTTTCATATCGTGCACTGTTTGGTTAAAAATTTTAATTTTCGTTTGTTTTTTTGAATTTTGAAAATGCTATATAACTCTGATAATTTTTTTTCATGGAAAAATGTCATATGGATAAATTGTTCGACTTTCCGAGTATTACAAATAGCCGTACATGGAATTTTTAAATCTTAAAAAAAATGTTCCCAATGATTTTAAAAATGCTTTAACTTTTGGAATTTTTATGCAGAATAGCTGGCTGAGGAACTCGTATTTTTCTTTTAGGCCTTAACAATGGCGCTAAAGCTTAATCCAATTTGATCATTTTTTCGAAAGTTATCGAGCTTATACACTACAGACAGATGTATACCTTTGTAAAAATCGTTTTTTCTTACTCTATTATTTGTTATCTACTATTTGTTATGCATTATTAAAAAGTTTATGTTTTTAATATTAGAAAATGAAAATCCGGGGACGTGAATTGAATTGATTGAAGCGATTTTTTTTAGATAAAATAATTAATATTTTTAATTTATATTCATAGAATTTCAATTGATTTCTACCTATTTCAATGAATTTTTACGATTTCAAGGAATTTTAAGGGGGTTTAACGAATTTCTAGAGATTTTCATGGAATGCATTATTATTATTATGGATTTTGAAATAGTTTGTGTTTTTAATATTAGAAAATCAAAACCAAGGGACGTGAATGGGTACTTTGCGTAAGTACTTTTTATTAAAACTGTTTTATAAAAAGAAATTTAGTGAATAATTTTAATGGATTTTTGCGATTTCAAGGAATTTGAAGAGATTGTAAAGAATTTCTAAAGAATTTTAGGGAATGCATTTCAATTGATTTCTACGGATTTTAATGGATATAAAGGAATGGGAAAAAATGCAAAGGATTTTAAAGATTTCAAGTTATTTTAAAAGATTCCAAAGAATTTCAAGAGATTTTATTTCAAAAATTTGTAGAACTCTTAATATTGAAAAATTTGTTATTATGGATTTTTAAAAATTTGGTGTTTTAATATTAGGAGTACGTCCTTTTTATTAAAACGATTTTATCATGAGAAATTCAATGAATAATTATAATGGATTTTTGCGATTTCAAGGGATTTTAACGAATTTCTAGAGAGCTTTAGGAAATACAATAAATTTTATTTCAAAGGATTTATGAGGATTTTAACAATTTCTAGGGGAGATAAAGGAATTACAAAGATTTTAAAGGATTTAAAGTTATTTTAAAAGATTTCAAAGGAGTCTAAGTTATTTTAAAAGATTCCAAAGAATTTCAAAAAAGTTCGCTTAAAAAATTTGTAGAACTCTTAATATTTAAAAATTTTTCATCCAGGATTTAAAAATATTTTCTGTTTTGAATGTTAGAAAATAAAAATCCAAGGACGTGAACACGCTTCGCGCACTCTCATTTTCTGTTGATGTACAATATTTTAGACGCTCAAACTTGAAATATTTTTAATCTTAGTTTAACAGCATTAAAATGTGTGGTTTTAAATTTACATTTATAGTATTTATTAAAGTATAGATGAAATAACAAATTTTAAAAGGAACCATTTAATTATACTTATAAGTATCAAGATTTAATTAATAATGAAGGAATTTTTAGAAGAGGAAATGTTTGTGATTGTGAGAGCAATTGAAAACACATACACATTGTTTATTTAATCAACTTTATTTTTTCTCTGACTTTCATATCGCCGTGAATTGATTTTAAACGACCTAACTATATCCATTTAAAAAAAAATCATGAATGGTAGAAATCATTAAAAAATCATTTAAAAACTATCAAATGGCTTATAAAAAGATTGTTTCTTCTTTTCTACATATGAAAATAAATATGAACCTTTTCCCTTTTTCGTGAAAAAAATTACCCTATCCCCCCTTTTTTGAGCTCCTTTTTCGTGGTGATTCCTGAATTAAAATGTTTAATTTGTTCATTTTTCAGCGAGAACAACTTGTTCAAAAAGTGGAGAAACGAAAACGTGCTCGAAAGTTTCGCGTTGTGGTGCCAGTATCAGGATCGTGGATTCCAATTAGCCACGGTTTCAAAGTTCTGTGCTCTCCACCCTGTACAAATGATTCACGTATCAGGCTCAAAGCTGGCGACGTGGTTAATGTCACACGAAGACACAAGTTCGTATTTTTAATCTCTTTCACTTCTCTTATTCCAATTTGAAGACTTTAAAAAAATGTTCTCATGAAGATTAGCTTTAAAACTTACAAATTTAAGTCTCGTGACTATAAAAATCTTCAAACTTTGATTAAATCATTGAATATTGTTAACAGATATTGGCTCTTTGGTGAAAAGGAAGACGAAGGATCTGGAGACAATAAAGTACATCGCATCCGAGGCTGGTTTCCTCGACCATCTGCGATCGAAGTGATTGACAACGACATGGGTCAAATCTCACATTCCAAGGTGGATTAAATTGTCCCAATGACAGCATAAAACGGTATGATTTTCATTGTGACTATTCTGCATCTCAAGATTCTTGGAACTTTTTTGAATTAGTAAATGGAATTGAAAACGCACAAGAACTGATTCAGTGCGTAATCACAAAGTTCATGTATTTGTATATAGATCGAATTCTCAAGAAACGAGAGTACAATCAGGCACTATTACCTAAATTTAAGGATTAGAGGAATTAAGACTATTCTAAAATTCACGATCGTTATAGCTGTGTTAATATCTTATTCAAAAGCAGCACACAAATAGATTCTGATATTGAAACTTTCAATGGAATATAATATACAAATACCAGAAAGTAATTCATGCCAAGAACCGAAATATTTTCTTGTAGATATCGCGAACAATCTCCTCAGCTGAAGTTTAAATTTTATTTTAAGTTCATTTTTAATTATTATATTGTAAAATTCAGTGACCTAAACTTTTATTATATAAAACATTCTTATATATACGCGCTAGTTTCTGAGAATCAATTGAAGCATTTAGAACGCATTCGGAATTTGAAATTGGGGAATATTCAGCTTGAAGAATTTTGCAGCAAGTTATTCCGCTCGGAATATTTCGCTGTACAACTGCCGGGACTGAAAAGGTCAGGAAAATCAATATGGTCGTGTGAAAATTCGCATTTACACGAGCGTGTAAGTATATACGTGACTTGCGGTAGTTTGAGTTTAAAGAGCGTAAAAGTTTACGCAACACCATCAATTGCCACGCTAAGCGAAAGAGCTTTGAAATTGTCGATTATATCAAATAAACATAAACATTTTTTTCTGTTTACTGTACAAATGCGGAGAGTTGTGTATCAGTAGATTTTTCGAATTAATTTCCCAATTCTTGTTAGATTAAAGCTAAAGTTTGCCGTTTATTCTTAATTACTCTGATAATGACAATAAACAAGTTTTCAACATAAAGTTTCATAAAGTTTCAACATAGATACCACACATAAGTTAGGATTTTCTTTAAAACTTGGTAACTTTAAACACGGTTGTAACCTACCTTGGCCCGACGTCTTTATTGACTCTGGGACCATTATCAATAAATCTGGATCTTTTTTGATGTATTTGATATTAAGTTTTGAAATGGTTTGTGCTCTTTGAGCTGTACTTAACGCTAACAAGGTAACTGTTTTTAAGAGACATCTACGCTTTCTAAGTAATCTAAGACTAAAGTCACGTCCCAAGTCACAGCGTATTTGGGCTTAGGTGTTCTCAAATTCGAAACCCCTTTCATAAACCTAGTTACATCAGGGTCTCACCTATCTTTCTACCTGTAATTAAAGAAAGTGCACTTCTAGAGGAGTTTAAGGTACCATAGGCCGCGCCATTGTAAAAAAGCTCTGGTAAGAATTTTATAACCAAGGTTCGAGTAATATCTAAAAAATTTACTTTCTGATTAATACCGAATTCTTTCCATTGGTTTAAGGCACAGCTGTACTGCTTTAACGTAGAGTCTTTTACCGATGCCAGCTTGACGCCGGTTGCTTCTGCCGGAATTTCTCTATCTAAAAATGCTTGCAGGACACTCAGCTTACAATTAATCTTAATTTGATTGCTCTTGGGTGGCGTTGTGGCCTAGAAGGCGATAATAATAAATTGGGATTGGCTTCAAATATCAACGGTTTTCCTATTCTTAGTGAGCCGAAAAGGGGAAACCAAGGTTGTGATTTCCAAAGAGGCACAACCATAATGCTCAATGCTTTTTCGCGTCTTATTTTTGCTAATGACTTGAGAATTAGGGCAACCGGAGGGAAAGCGTTAAAGTAAAATTGTGTCCAAGGAACTGTAAAAGCGTTAACATATAAAGTTCCCTCTTCTGGTTTCCAAGAAACGAAAAATTGACATTTTTTATTTTGATAAGAAGCAAAAAGGTCAACTTCCGGTAACCCAAAAGGTTGATACAATTCTTTGGAAATAAGAATAATTCAATTCCCATTCTATATCCACATTAACTTGTCTAGATAATTCGTCCGCAATTACATTATCCTTGGAAGCAATGTAGGAAGCTAGAAGAACGATTCTTCGACATTCTGCCCATTGTCATATTTCTCTAGCTAAATCATTATAATGATCCAACCTAACTCCACTCATCTTATTGATGTATGAGAGCGCTGTTGTATTGTCGACTCTAATTAAAATTTGACAGTCTCTGAGATCAGCTGCTAAACTTTCTAGTGCAATTTTTATAGTAAGCAGTTATAGATGCATACTATTTCAAATGTTATCTTTCCACCATAACAGATCTTGTCTTACTATATTACCAATACACATCAAACAGTCAAATGATCCCTCGTTAATTAACAATTGATATTTTTTTTCTTTTTCTAACCGTTTTGTGTACAACCAACCATACTCAATGGCTGGACAACATGCCGCCAATTTTCCAATTAACGCTGCAAATTCCCTTATCGAGCAGCTGTTAGAATCTAATATTTTATCGATTACTGAAAAAACATTATTACGTTTATCTTCGGGAAGTTCAATTAAATATCTTTCTGTATCAATTTCAACGCCTAAAAATTTACCTCTTAAACTAGGTTCCAATTTTGATTTTTTATAGTTTACTGCAAAACCTAGCCTTTCCAGAAGTTCTGTGGTTACCGTTATGTTTTGTTACCATTTTTCTTTTGAGCTCTCTATACAAAGAAT
This sequence comes from Andricus quercusramuli, assembly GCA_932178445.1. NCBI lineage: Eukaryota > Metazoa > Arthropoda > Insecta > Hymenoptera > Cynipidae > Andricus > Andricus quercusramuli. Next base: position 11,596 of record CAKNXH010060051.1, on the reverse strand, counting down.
ATCAGATAAATATGTGGCTGAAGTCCAGCCTTTTCCTCTTAAATTACAGATGACAACTCTCATAATTTTTTTAAAAATAAGGGGAGCTAAGCATAAACCGAATGGTAAACAGACAAATTCATACAAGATACCATTAAAGTAAACGCGCAGGTATTTCCTACTTTCTGGATGAATGGCAATGTCATAATAAGCATCCTCTAGGTCAACAGAACCTAGATAGAAAGTTAGAAAGATTAACTGAATAGCAGATCTTAAATCTTCCATCTTAAAATGTTGATTGTCTATAACGTAGTTTAACTTTTTAAGATTTAATATGGATCTGAGTCTACCATTTGGCTTCTTTACCAGAAACAACGATGACGTAAAATGATCTTTTCTAAGCGAACACGCTTATTACCTGCCAAAAAGATCCCGTCAATTATTCCGAAGTGAAGAACAAGTTTGCGTATACTCCCGTTCTGTAGTGGATAGTTCCATGTGGTTCCAAATAATCCCAGGCACTTCACTGACACTTCACTTTACATTTGTAGGGTTCAAGAATTCCCCAAACTCAGGTTCCCATAGTTCGCACTATGTTCACCAAGACAGCATGTTCACCATGTTCACCAAACACTATGGTTCACCCTATGTTCACCCCATGTTCACCAAGACAGCATGTTCACCATGTTCATCAAACACTATGGTTCACCCTATGTTCACCTAACACTTTGATTCACTAGTTCAATTGTGGCAATCCCGCATCGAAGGTCCGAAGCGTCCACAAAAGGTTCTTCACTGACGCGTGTAAGCTCTCTCCCCAGACCCCAAAACGTCACTAACTCCAATCAATAATTTTCCTGATCGCCAGGCACTTGCTCCCCCTCCCCTCTCTCTCTCCTTCCCATTCTTCCCCAAGGACTCGGTCCTCACCCATTGCGGCCTTGAAAACCGTTTCCATATAACAAACTAAATATTTCGTATTCCTTTAATAATAAGTATCACTGACTCTTTCTTTTATTTTCTTTCCTTTAATTCTGTTGGCAACAACGCTACAATCGCTTTTTTCTTTAAAAGTTCACTTATGCAGCCCTGAATAATTTCTTTTTCATTAACAGAAAAATTGACTTGTTTCTTAGAGTTAAAAGGTACGTAATTATTCTTAATGGAAATTTTGTATCCTTTGAGACAATTCAGGATGAATTTGTCATTAGTAATACTTTCCCAATTTTTGTAAAAATAACTCAATCTACCCCCACAATAACTTACATTTTTTCTCTTTCTTCTCCTGAAACTTCGATTGGGGTTTGTGTTCTTGATGTGGATTCCTGGCCTTTTGGTTGACGAACTGCTGTTTGTTTTTGAAGAACAGCTTTGGTTTCTGACGTCCTAAGAAAGATGTAGATCCCCACATTTGGTTTTGGCGTCTTACAAATGGGGGTTTCTGATTTAAATTTTGTTTTGCAGGCCCAGTCGCCTTGGGTTGTTGAGATTTCAAGGCCTCAGCCATCTTCACCATAGCCTTAGCGCCCTTTAATTTACCAGTAAGCTGTGCACCATACAGGTACTCATCCACCTTGGTGTCCTTCAAAATAGCCTTAGTTTCCTTGGACAACCCTGGCTCAATGAAGGCCTTTCTTATCACATCCTGGTTATGCATAAGCATGGCCAAGACCTTGCCTGCATCCACCAGGGGCCCCGCGATACTGATGGGGTCTAACCCTTCTTCAGGGTGTTAATGAATAAGTGTGGTCACTAGTCCAATCATGGACATGGCTGTGCTCGCTAGGTTTTGCACTTCAAACATATGTTTATCCCTGGTGATGGCGTAGTCTTTCATGGTCGCTGAGATCTGAGGATTCAACTTGGGAGGAGCTAATTCTGACAAGACAGAATATCTTGCAAGAAGAGGATCAAGAACCTATTTTTTTAATACCATTTTTGCTGTAAAATTCCCAGCGTTTTAGCAAGCCAGGATCCATTTTAACCTCCATAGCTACTGCAGCTGTAGGATCATCTCCCAGCTGGACAAAGAGAAAAAATATCCTAAAATTAGCATGACTTTGCCCCACTTAGTTTCACTTAATAACTAAGTAGAATTGTTTCGCCACACGTACGAACACAATACCGAGCGTCTAATATTGTCTTGCAACACACGCAAGCACCTTAGCGCATGAATATATGCATATACGTATATATCTCCGATCCTACGCCTTTGTCCTATCACTCGTGTAGGCACAGGCGAGAACAATTTTCTTGACCTGTCATAAACCTTACATGGTTTGCGACTGGTGTTTCATCGTATACTTATAAACATTGTACTTGCAATTTCAGACCATTCATCTTGAACCACGTTCGTCTTCTCCTCCACGATGCAGATATTTTCTTCATTTTGATCCATAACCTGGCTGTCCCCGACAGTATGCACTATCCAGGGTGGACGACTCTTGTACTTCGGACACCTCTGCCCTGAGCGCCCCTTTTGCCGCCATAACCATCTCGGGCATCTCGTCTAATTTCAGTTTTTTTTTCGAGTCTATTCACTTTCATCAATAACTCTTCGGCCACCTCGCGATCTCGTGAACGGTCACGACTTCTTTTCTTTGATTTTTTGCTCATTGTGAGTAAAAAACCCAGCAAACTCCCGCGATCAACTCAATGTACGTGTATAGCCTCGCGCACACGAAAGAAAAGTGAAAGGGCATGCGGTGAAGATAGTAGATAACTTTTCGAATGACTCTAAAGACGTGTGCTGCCCCAGTGGACAGGAAGAATACTACAATATGTACAATGTAGGGGAGCGAGGACGTAATATAATCTTTTTGTCAACTGCGGATGACTAGCAGGGATTTTCGGTAGCGTGTTCCGGAGGCAATACTGAATTTGTGACCTCGTGCGGCAAACCAAGCACAACTGGCGTATCTTTCATTAAAGTTATTTTGAAAATTTGCTGTGAATCACGAAAGACTAAACAAACAAATTATAAAGTTTCAATCATTCCATGCCCATCTAATCGACCTAATATAGATTCAAAAGAGTCCACATTTCTCTTTTCTCTATCGATGAGAGGCAACTCTGTGGATCGCATCCAATATAAACTAAATTCCAAAACCCTGAAACATATGTTCTAATAAAATATTGGAATACAATATTTTAGAAATAAAAATATAGGGGAGACCGGGGTTCAGCGCGCACAGTTTTAGCGTCATCAATTTTCGATAACAAAATGAAGTTATGAAAAAAGCTCTGATACAGCTCGAAGGAGTGATATATTAACTACAGTTTTGTCCATAGACGCGATCGTCTATGAGCAAAAGTTTAGTTGATATTTGATAAAATTAACGCTAACTCCAAAGATGCCTGAAAAAAGGCATTCGTGTCATTTTCAGGCTTGGGACTAAGCGCCCACCTTTGGATTTCTCAAACAAACTTTTTTAATTCAATTGAAACATTCAATTTCTCATAAAAGGGTACGAATAGAATTAATTACGAGTTGGCTAGCTTGCTCGATAGAGTGGGACGGTAAGGAATGACGCGGATGTGAGGGCAAGTCATGAATAAATCAAATTTTTACAAGAAAATTAGAATTAATGTGATTAGAATTTGAACAGTGCAGACATTCGGTGAGATTTCTCACCGCCACTTCAACTCAACTTTCAAAGACAAATAAATTTTAATAAGCGCGATACAAAGAGACGGTAGTGAGTTGAGTGGTCTACGGCCCCTTTCTCCAATATCAATTGATCGACAAAAAGGCCATTATTACATTTCGTACAACGAGGAAATAGAATTTTTATTTAGACATGTGGCCAGTTATCCGCCATTTTGAACTACGTCATATGGAATAGTGTGGCATCAAACACCCATAATTAACGCGGCGTGGTCAGAGTGACCACTTCGATTTTCATTTTTCGAATATATCAAGAATCCCACTTCCCATCGATTCTTGAGAGACAATAACATTAACTGACGCTAATCCGCGAACCCCAAATTTAATAAATCTAAGTGATGGCGAGGCAATTACCGAGCCTCCAGCAGATGCCTACCATTTCGGAATTTTCAAAGAAAACTATAAGTATTGTACAAGTCGAGTCAAACAAGGTGAGATAAAGGATTATTAACCTGACAGCCTCCTCCTTCCTCTCCAAGAACCTTATAAGGGGTAATTCTAATTTTCACTAGTCGAAATAAGGAGGAAAAGAAATCAACGATTCACTGATTCTTACAGCTTGACCCGCTTACAACTAGATGCCAACGCGACTGAAAGGGGGTGAGGTTCGATTAAATAAACAAATAATTCGCTAGGCCACAGATTCTACTTAATAAAGAGAACAATAATCAAATTTATTAATCCTTATGTACACAAGAGAGTGCTTTACGCGCACGAGTCGGAAATCGAAATCGTAAACATGACATGAAATTTTATTTACCCTCAATCTTACCATTTATAAGTAATTAACCCACGTACATTCTTCTGATTTTCTTCCGGAAGTGACATACAAAGAAAATGGGCTAAGACTAAATCTCGGTTCCTAATGATGTACCCACAATATTACCACTTTAATACGTATTTCCCCTTGAACGCGGCTAGTTTACTTCCGGAGATGACGTACAAAAAAAACAACGTACTACCAAATTATTATATAAACGAACTTTACACGGCTCAAACACACTCGGAAACCCGGAAACACTCTCGGCGCTTGATAGAGGTGGCGAACTCCATGGTCGGAACACGTGGCAACTTGAGAGAAAATAGTCAAACTAACAAAAGAAAAGGAACTTTAAAGAGATTAGCCCGTGCGACCATTGATTTTGCCAATAAACAAATTTATACCTGAGCTTCCTTAGCCGCTTTCTTGGCCTTTCCTTCTCGGTAGATATTAGCGTATTTCGTAAAGAAGTTGGGTTCGTCTGAGTCCGACATTGCAACGTTAGATTTCCCTGATTAGACGTGCTCACGGGAGGTTGGAACAAGAGTGACAGGTCCAGGGACTTGCGGAAATACAGAAAGGTCGGAGTTCTCAAAAATCGAAGCAGTTATCGAATCAGAGACGTTACCGAGATCACGCGGGCAGGTATCGCAAGTTAAGCGAGTTCACAGAGTCGTAAATATTCGGGAGTGAACCCCGGTCTATAGCTATTATGAACTAATTTCAGCCTTCGTAGTACAGGTGGCCAATTCAAATTACATACAACAAATAGCCTATACATAATTACACCGCTTGGGTGACACTCCGGTGAGAGAGATTGTTTAGAGAGAGATTTCACTCTCTCGTTTTTGGGTCAGGGCTTCATGCCCGCTTGCTACTCTGCTTGATCGGCGGTCTCGGTCGTCCGTACGGTGGTGGCCTCTGGTTTGAGCGGGAGAAGTCGCTAAGTTTGAAATTACTAATCGTGGATCCACTGACTTTCGCCTTCTCTCAAATTACCCAGTATGTTTCGTCGACGGATAGGGCTCCAAGGAAGCATGAAAAGACAAGATTAACAGGAGTAAGTAAAGGAAAAGCGTTAACAATAATTGCCCTGAGTGTTTCCTGGTAATGTTTTCGGAGGTGACCCTTGTTCCAACGTTTTCGTGGGTCGTTTACTCTACGTTATGAATTCTCCTAGGACGAGGCAGTTTCAAGTGACGGGTAATCAAAAGATACCCCGTCACAACCTCTACTTCCAGTAGACATTGTCCAAAACCGGTATCCCTTTTAATATTCTAATTTGGTAGCGTGAACAACAACGACCACACGGTCCGGACATAAAGCAATGAATGAAAGGAGCGGCTGCTTCCGTCTTGCCGGAAGAGAATTGGAACGCCGCGCTGCTGTGCGCATGGTTCTTGGGAGGAAGTGAGAGACCTTCAGTCAGTGCTTTGACGCGCGGCCAGATGTCGCCGCGATGGCCGATTTCCGCTTCATAGTTAGATATTCTTCGGTTCGCTAGTCATGCCCGCCGATGATGTTGACACGCTGTCAGAATTAGTTTCCACCGTAGTGTACAAGTCCTGGTTTCTCCGGCATTCTTGAATGAAAGGGATTCCCATCCAGTCATATATGGATCCAAAAACAGGGCACTTTTGTGTCCAAAGGATATATATACAACATTATATATATTAATTATATATTATATATATAACATTATATACCCAAAAAACGGATTTGGAGCATGTCCACGTATACCAAATGCATATTTTAGCATCATATTTAAAATATATAGAGCACTGTTTTGAAATTCATGCTTTACAGTCTTACAATATAGCTAGAAAGGTACAATTTTCCACAGTAATATTTCAATTTAACTATAATATTCATAACAATATATATCAGAATATGGATGTCTGAAAATATTTTGGAGGTTACGTCAATACACATATTGTTATAGTTTACTTATTTTGATTCATTTTATCGATCCGAATCTGTGATAAAGTTGAAGAAAAAACCTCTCACTACTCATATCACTCAAAGTTTTATGAGAAAATTATGTACTTACTTTGAAAACCTCGAAAAATGTAAGGAAAACATTGCGTACTTTTATTAGTATCGATTCTCGTAACTCGTGATTTCTTTTACATTTTTTATCAGAGTAGAGTGAATCAAATGTAGAAATGTCGTGTGAAAAGGGATAAAACAATTTTCCAAAGGATTTTATGATTCATTCTGTGTTCAGTCTGTGAAATAATTTTTTGTGTTATTTTCAATTCGCGTGACTACCATTATCGTGACCGAATTTTAGACATCTCAGGGGCGAACTGATAGAAAATATTACCCGTCTAATATTATTTTGCAAAAAAACTATTAAGACGATGATTCTGTTAAAGAATAATGTTTTTTTTTGTTAGATAAGTAATAAAGTAAATGAATAAAATAGGAATAAATGATGCGAATAAAACAAATTTAATGAATTTGAAAAATTAATTTTTTCATTAAAAAAAGTAAAAAAAAAAATTTTTCTTGCTTTCTTTTGTACCAAGTAACAATTTCTAATCTTGTTAATTCTAATTTGTTGAAATTCTACAAGATTTTATTATTCTTTGGATAAACGAACCTTATTTACACGAGAGTAGATAACGCATGACTTTAAAATGTCCTAGAAACATTTGAAATTAATGTTAAGCGTGACTCCTTTCAGAAATTCTTTTTAGGATGCTAATACATCTAATGATTGCAAAAAAAAGCCATTGGAACAATTTTTTTTTTTTTACTTTTACCAAAAGTGCACTTTATATGGAGAATCACCCATATGCCCTGGAATTTTGTTGATGCTTCGACCGTGGATTGCCTTTCTATCCCTGTTTGAAATCGGTGCAGGTTTCGCTGTCTCAGAAGTAAAGGCGTGGGTATAGTACCACCCCATGCCAGCTCGCCAGATGGAAGAATATGTAAAAAAACAAAAAGGAAAGCAGAACTAAATGTTTGAAATTAAAATCATAAAATTGAAACTCTGTTGTCTGGCAAGTATCTCGGTTAGTTTATAATCTGACATAACCGACGCTTCTCAGTGGGTAATGTTTCCACGTAATTACGGAATTTTGTTATCAGTAAAGATCATTCAAATTCATTAAATCAGCCAAACCCTTATTAATCTGCAGGATACAACTAGTTCACTAATTAAATCGATTAATTATAACTTGATCAATACCCTCCACGAAAGGACTCATAAAACCATATAGAAAAAAAGTCTATGTGGAAAAAGTCGGTTATTGTCACGAAAAACTGCTACCAGATGCGTATAGAACCTGCATTTCTATATGGATCTTTATGGAATTACCTGCAGCCGCCGAGGGTATTTGTATATGTTTCTGATGGTATTTCCACTTAGCTTTAGAGAATGCCTATTTGGCCCTTATAGACCCCTGCGTCTATATGGATCTATATGGAATTACTAACAGCCACTGAGCTAGTTTATATGAGTTTTTGGTGGTATGTTTCCTTGATTTGAGGGAATGCCTCATTGTTCCCCATAGACCCTATGGTCTATATGGGTCTATACGGAATTACCATTAGTAGCTGATGTGGTTTCTATGGTTTTCTGGTGGTATTTTCACTTTGTTTTAGGGAGTGCCTCATTGGCCCTTATAGACCCCTGGATCTATATGGACCTATACGGAATTACTAACAGCCAGTGAGCTGGATTCTATGAGTTGCTGGTGGTATTTTTACTTGATTTGAGGGAACGCCTCATTGTTCCCCATATACCCTAGCCCTTGGTATACACACTATAGTTTCATAACGAGTTGTACACACTGGGTTAGGTTCACCCGGCAAAACTTTAACAGCTCATATCTTCGTCCCTAATTGAACAATTTTGACTTTTTTTTAGATTTTATAGAGAAAATCCTCAAGAATTGAACTGCATTGGCTTGAAAGTGTTAAATTTGAAAAAACATATACATATTTTCAAATAAACAAAGACATTTTTATGAAAAAATTTCGTTTTTTTCTAAAAGGCTGTTGTTTACACAAAAATCAAGATAAATAGGTTCATATAGTGCTAAACGGAAAGCTTAAGATATGAACTTTAAAACTGTGTTTCCGGTTTTTTGATATCTTTCAAAAAACATATTTGTTTGGTGATTTGAAAGTAGGCAAATTTCCGGCTCTGCCCGAGTAAGTCATGCTATCAGAATACTCTATTTTTTGGAAAAAATTAATGATTTGAACTGTATATGTATCTTAGCGTTGATGATTATCTTCTGAAATTACGCCTATATTGTTATAAAAATAATAAAGTTATTTAAAAAAACGCAAAAGTTTAAACAAAAGTACTTAATTTTTCGGTTTTAAGGATAAAATAATATATAAAATATTAGAATTTTTCAGTGAAATTTTTTATTTATAATCAAAATATGAATTAAAACTTTGAACATAATATTTTTACACAATTAGCGTAAATTACGCTCCTGTTTATTCCGACGGCTGCGCACATTGATCACAAATTTTTGCCGTGTGCTCCTTGCACATCGGTCTGTCGCATTGCAAACATTTATAAAAAGTATTGCGATCCAACGAAGGAATGCAAAGCCCGCATCGATTTTGTTTCCCCATTTTATTAGTAGCCGGAATATCCCGCACATCTTCATCTTCGGGCCTGTCTTTATATTCGAGAAATTCTTCAATTTGCAAACGTAATTGCGAACGAAGTGTTGGCAACGTCAATCTTCTGGACAAAAGTGGCCTAACAAGCGCAAGAGATAAATCCAATATGAAGGCAGATCGTTTCATTTTTTCATTACTGTCAATCAACGAGAACAAGAAAAAACTATTCACATTTGCCTGATCGAGCATGCCGCAAAAAATGCGCATTGGCCATCGCGAGGTCATTCTAGCTGTCGTACATTCATGACATTTTTGATCAAAGCTATCCACGCCGCCTTTTGTTTTGTTATAAAACACAAAAATTCCAGGTTTTCCTGTTTCGGGTTCGATGTTCGCGTTGTAGTGTAAAGACGATAACAACAAAGCAATTTTTTTTTCTTCGGATTATAAGAAACTAGCGTTTTTTTATCTTCAGAAAAAGCGAATCGTGCGGTAGTTTTATTTTTTGGTACACACTTGAAACTTTGGGGGACTTCGCGCTTGTTTTTCTTTACTCTGCCTACTAGTGTTAGACCGTAAACGTTTTTCAACTTGTCGCAAATTGGTGTTGATGTGAACCAATTATCACACGTCACATTACGTTCTGTGTGGTAAATTTGTTCACATAATTTCTTTACATAATACGATGGGACGGATTCTTCTGGTAATTTATTTACTGTCCCGACGTAAGGTATTGCATTGATCATGTAGTGGGTTACAGCGTCATTCATGGATTGCATTTCAAGACCGTATTTGTCTGGTTTATTGGGCATATACATCCTGAAAGAACACCGCCCTCGAAACGAAAGTAGTTGTTCATCGATTGTGACGTTATTTCCCGGTTCATAATTTTCTATGCAATTTTTTATAAATAAATCCCAAATCTCGCGTATATGCGTGAAACGATCAGCTACTTTCCTTTCAGCGCGTGTGTTTTTGTCGTCGAAGCGCAAGAATTCTAGTAAAAATGCGAATCTATTTGTACTCATTGTCGATTTGAAAAGAGGCATTGAATGAGGGCCCCACAGATAAACTGTTGTCGATTTATTGACTTTGAAAAGTCCTGCATAATATAATAAACCAATGAAAGCCTTCAATTGAGCGAGATCAACATTTCTTTGATAAGACTGAATTTCTACATTTTCTCCCCGCAATGCTTCAGTTTTCAAATGTATTTGTTCATTTGTATGTGTCACAATTATGTCTAGAATTTTATCAGTGAATAAAATGCTCCAAGAATCGAGCGGTTTCTTTGCATTGAGAGCCTCACCTTTCGGAGAACTAGTGTAATTGGCAGCTGACTGCGACCTTGTACCTCTTTGTTCAGGAACATTTGTTGACCATCTGTATCCACTTCTTGAACGCAGGTTTGCACGACGGCCTTTCTTCCATGCAGGCTCAGCCGAGGGTCCAGCAGTGTATGCCTGGTCCAAATATTCTTCGTTTTCTTCTTCTTCTTCATCGACATCCGTTTCAGAATTATTTGGGCTGCGTTCGTGTTCTTCGTCATCTGTTTTGCTCTGCGTATCGTCGCTGCCATGCTCCGTACTCGTGACATACAGAGCTTGCAACTCTTCGGCACGGCGAATTTTTGCACGCGTTAGCATTTTATTGAAGCATTTGCAAGAAATAAATTATTTTTATTGATATTTCGTATTAAAAGATATCTTAGCTTGGTAAAACGTACGTGAGTGTGAATCAGTCAGCAGATGCAAAACAGACGCTGCGATACATGATCGTCACGTACGCATACACACACACATACACAAACAATACACTCAGGCACACAAATAAGACTTTTTACTTTGAAAAAGAGCTATAAACATTATAAATATACAAATAAAATAAGATTTACTTACATGTTGATTTTTTAGTTTTCCTGGGTTTCACTGGGTGAAAAATACCCGGAGGGAAACTTCCGAAGTGCGTCCTTCGGCAGGTATCGAGGTACTGAAGCTGGCATGGCAGGTCTGCGTAGTACAGGCCCACTAATCCCCCCCCCCCTGGGTACAGACCCCCACTTCTTCTCGTTTCGAAATAACAGATCTTGAAAAATCGCGCCGGGTTAGCGTAACCCAGTGTGTAGACCAAGGGCTAGAGTCTATACGGAATTACCATTAGTAGCTTCAGGTGGTTTCTATAGGTTTTTGGTGGTATTTTCACTTTGTTTTGCGGAGTGCCTCATTGGCCCTTATAGACCCCTGGATCTATATGGACCTATACGGAATTACTGACAGCGAGTGAGCTGGTTTCTACGAGTTTCTGGTGGTATTTTTACTTGATTTGAGGGAATGCCTCAATGTTCCCCATATACCCTAGGGTCTATATGGGTCTATACGGAATTACCATTAGTAGCTACAGGTGGTTTCTATAGGTTTTTGGTGGTATTTTCACTTTGTTTTGCGGAGTGCCTTATTGGAGAGGAAGGTATCGTAGAAGTCAATTGCGCAACGCTCACGCCCCTCCCTGAACATCCCACCTCTCTTAACCCAGGGCATCCTACAGTATTCCTCTTCACCCCTCGCCACCTCATCCATCCTTACCTGCCCTCTCCA
>CAKNXH010060050.1:49584-73961 GCA_932178445.1 Andricus quercusramuli | reverse complement strand
TAATTTTTATATGGCTATATAAGTCCGGACACTTGAGTCTGGGACACCCTGTATAGGGAAAATCTGTTTTCATTAGTTTGCCACCAACTGTTATGGTTAAAGTAGTTTGTTCAGAACGCTACCAGGGCCAGAATTTTACTTTTTTAATTTAATTAATTTAAATAAATTTAATAATTAATTTAATTAAATTTAATAATTAATTTAATTAAATTTAATAATTAATTTAATTTACTTTCGCGAAACACAGCACTATTCTTTTGGCGATAGTCTGGTCTGTGCAGCAGATAGGATTTTTTTATTTTTATTTAATCTAAATTGAGAGGCTAGGAGGGGGAGTGCTCTATAAAAGTATAAATAACAAATTCAATTTGTTCCATAAAATAAAGAGTCCTTTTTATAGTCTTAGAATACAGGAAATTCTCATATCTATTCATATAAAAATTTTACTTTATAAAATTAGATAAAACAGAAAAATTGTTTATGGTTAGCTTTTTAACAAATTGTTTGAAAAAAAATAATTAAAAAAAAAAGGTTTTCCTTTTAGCCCTTAATTATCGTATGGTTAGTTTTACGATTTTTGCATACTTTTTTGCAAGAGCCGTTTTCAAGGGATACTGGTTGATTTTGAAAAATGTACTTCAGTTGTTCTGGAAGGCCTTACATGAGCCCTTAATTATGCCATAGGTCAGAACTCGATTCACTATTATTTTCACGTGTGGTTTCGTCAGTTTAACGTTAAGCCAGCGTAACCCACGGTTTTTAGAAAAAACAGTGGGGCATTTAATTTGGCAATAGGGCACTAAATTAGCATTAAATGAGCTCTTAATTATGAAATATGTTCTAACTCGATTCGACCATGTGGTTACGTCAGTTTAACGTTAAGCCAGCGTAACCCACGGTTTTTAGAAAAAACAGTGGGGCATTGAATTTGGCAACTGGGCATTAAATTAGCACTAAATGAGCTCTTAATTATGGTATAGGTTTTAACTCGATTCGACCATGTGGTTACGTCAGCTTAACGTTAAGCTAGCGTAACCCACGGTTTTTTAAAAGAATATTGGGGCATTGAATTTGACAACTGGGCATTGAATTAGCACTAAATGAGCTCTTGATTATGGTATAGGTTTTAACTCGATTCGACCATGTGGTTACGTCAGCTTCACGTTAAGCTAGCGTAACCCACGGTTTTTAAAAAGAATATTGGGGCATTGAATTTGGCAACTGGGCATTAAATTAGCACTAAATGAGCTCTTAATTATGGTATAGGTTTTAACTCGATTCGACCATGTGGTTACGTCAGCTTCACGTTAAGCCAGCGTAACCCACGGTTTTTAGAAAAAACAGTGGGGCCTTGAATTTGGCAATAGGGCACTAAATTAGCATTAAATGAGCTCTTAATTATGAAATAGGTTTTAACTCGATTCGACCATGTGGTTACGTCAGCTTCACGTTAAGCTAGCATAACCCACGGGTTTTTTTTTAAAATAGTGGAGCATTAAATTTGGCAATTGGGCATTAAATTAGCACTAAATGAGCTCTTAATTATGAAATAGGTTTTAATTGGATTCGAACATGTGGTTACGTCAACTTAACATACCTAAATATTTCTACCGTGGTACTGCTAGCTCTACGTAAAGCTGGCAGTACCATGCATTTAAAAAAAAATGCAGAGCCCAAAATTTGGCTTTTGGGTATTAAATGAGCCTTAAATGAGCCCTTAATTCTAGAATAGGTTATACATTTTTTGGGCATGGTGGTACTTCCAGGTTTACCCACCTATGGAAATGGCTGCTTAAGTAATACTCAATTGCTCGGCAAGCATTTTTTGCGATTGGGTATCGTCCGCGTCCAGAAGAGCCTGCAATTGATGGTCCTCAACCTTCCTGAGCCGATTTTCACGCTTATTGTCGCTCAGGGGAAAATTGCCGTTTTTAAACCGACGAAACCAATCTCTGCACGTTGTTTCCGATAACGCACGGTCACCATCGGCCACCAAAAGCATTCAATGCGTTTCGACAGCCGATTTCTTTAAATTAAAGTAGAAAAGCAGAGCTTCCCGCATATGCTCTTTTTCTGGCAAAAACTAGACATGACTAACAAAGGAAAAATGTATGTTATTGTATGAAATTGCTGATGATGTGCACTGATTATATTTTGACTGATGTCAATTTCGAAAAAAAAAGGATGGCGTGTGCATGGTAGCTTCATATGCTCACTAACGCTATCTATAAGCAAACAGCGGATTTAAGCTTATATACCTGGTAGACAGCGAATCACATTGTAGTCGATTTGATTATAAATGAAGAAGCAAGACACCATCTCAAAGATCAAGGATTAAGAGATGTCAAAGACGCCTTCTGGGACAATTTAAATGATACAATAAGTACTTGCGTTCATGGTGAAAGAATCATTCTGCTAGGAGATGTGAACGGATGGGTCGGTGTCCAACGTCAGGGTACAGATACAGAAAGGGTGCTAAGTAAATCTGGGTAGCCAACAACAAAAAATTGTAGAAGGGAAAAAAAATCTGCCCGCTTGGCGGGCACATTCTCATCGCGCGCGGCTCGCTTCGCTCGCAAGATTGAGCGCGCCTAGGGCGCGCGACTGTTGAATCTCGCGCTTCGCGCTCGATCATATATTTATCTCGCGCTTCGCGCTCGATTATGTATTTACCTCGCGCTACGCGCTCGGAATTATTTACGTCACGCTTTACGCTCGGTTCCTCTAGAATTTTGAACTTCGTGTTCGATTTCGGTGAAAAGAAAAAGTTTATTTGTAAACATTATAAAATTATCATAGCCTCAACATATGAAGTGATTGTTAAATTTGTTTTTATTTTCGACTGAAAATGAACTTTATTTACCCAAAGCTAAATTGTTCGAGTTTTTGAGTACTATAAATAGCCCTATATCTGCTCGGTGGGTTCCTGTCACCACTACGCAGCGCGTCCTCGGGTTGCGGATAGAGGAACGGCCCGTTAGGCTGAACAGCCCCTCAGGTTAGCTGCGAATACAAGAATAAGCAGCCGCGGACAGCCGATAGGAACCAGTCGTGGGTGTGGTGAGCCCAGCCTAAGATGTTGGCCTAGCACTGGTAGAAAACACGATGACCAATGCTTGGGGGGACCCACCAATTGCGTTCATACGCAATGGGTGGGTCCTGGCAGGCCGAGGTGCAGCGTGTATCCACCTAGAAACACTACCCGAACCAAAACTAAAAATCTTGTAAGGGAAAAATCCTGCTGCCCATTGGACACCGCAGCGATGACACTGCCCGCAAAGGATTTGTGGAATGATTCGCCTGTATAGGGCCAAAGGAGTATTGATGCCAGTAGGCGCGCTGCCTTGCAGGGGGACGTTAGGATACGAGGATGAAACTGTAATGTGTCCGATGACAAGTTGACATGGTCCTTGTCAGAGTCGGAAAGCTCCCATACTTAGACCTAGGGAGGTATGGGGGTTATCACTCCTGGGACAGTGGACTCACCTACGATCGGAATAGGATCCTAACGTGCGGATTATCTTGAAACTACCATGGCTAACTTGCAAAAACAAAAAACTACAGTTAAAGATCTAAGGGTGGGAACTCTAAACGCGCGTAGCCTAAGTACTGGCGGATTTAGCGAACTCATTAAGATAGTAAATGATTACAATACTGACTTAATAGCACTCCAAGAAACATGCTGGCCGGGCGATTTCGCGTCAATTTCTAAGGATAACTATACTTTTCACTATGGAGGAGCTAAGGGATGGAGACTGGGGACCGGTTTTCTTATTAATAAACGAATCTCGCAAGCGGTTATCGACATGCAATTCATTAACGATCGGTTATCATACATTGTACTGAAGGGTATTTTCAGCAAACAGGTATTAATCAATGTGCACTGCCCCACCGAGGACAAAGACGAAGACACTAAAGATCTCTTTTACGAAACAATCGAGCAGGTTTTTGACAAGTTCTCAGCTTTTGACGCAAAAATAGTATTGGGAGATTTCAACGCGAAAATTGGAAAAGAACCGATGTATAGGCCTACAATAGAATCAGAAAGTTTGCATGACGTCAGTAACGACAATGGAACTAGAGTAATAAACTTTGCAGCTTCAAAGAACCTTGTTGTCAAAAGCACATATTTCAAGCATAAAAATATACATAAGGCCACCTGGAGATCACCAGATGGTAACACTCACAATCAGATCGATCACGTTCTAATTGACAGAAGACGTCATACAAACATTCTCGATATAAGATCGTATAGGGGAGCGGATTTAAATTCAGACCATTTTCTCGTGATAGTAAAAATAAGATCTAGGCTAGCGATAACTAAGAAAACAAGCCGCACAGAGCCAACAGTTCGTTTCAATATAGATAAGTTCAAAACAGCAACAGAAACATTAAATTATCAAGTTGAGATTTCTAACAGCTTTGACGCTCTCCAAGAACAGAGAGACGATAACAATAATTCCGAGGAGGACCCGGAAACCCTATGGAGCAATATAAAAAAGGCGGTAAAGACAGCCGCGAAACTTACGATAGGTTTAAAGAAAGTAACAAAAAGCAAACCATGGTATGACGAAGAGTGCAAACTCGGGTTTGAAAAACGCCGGAAGGCCAGACTAAGTAGTTTACAAAATAAGTGCGATCAAACACATAAGAAGTATCTCGAGATTAGTAAAAGTACAAATAGGCTCTAGATCCAAGAAAAGGGAGTGGGAAAAGAATAAAATACTAGCAATAGAAACGCATAATAAACAGAATAACCCGCGCGAGATGTACAGGGGAACCAATTTTATAAGGAAAGGCTTTCAAAGTAGAACGGAAGTAATGAGGGACGAAAATGGCAATCTAGTACAGGCCTGCCCAAGCTGGGGAAAACTGCTCATTCACCACATGTTCGAGTTCCACCACCACGTCCCTCTTCACAGGTCAAGGGGCTTGCGGGGTGGTCGCTCTCGTGAAGTTGAATGACTAGAGGTCGGTGGTGGTGTTAAATTCCCATCTGGCAAATGAGCAGTTTTCCCCAGCTTGGGCAGGCCTGATCTAGTAGCCGATGCGACAGAGAGACTGAATTTATGGAAAGACTATTTCGATAAACTATTAAATGTACGTGAAGCCCCCGTTGAAGGTAATCTCGGCGAAATCCACACTGCTGATCTATTAATTGATGATCCTGCTGATATAGAAATAAAAATGGCTATAAAGAAGTTGAAAAATAACAAAGCCGCAGGCATCGACGACCTACCGTCAGAACTGATAAAAAATGGAGGCCCTTGCCTCACAAGACAAATTATTAAATTAATACGCGCAGTTTGGAAAACAGAACGCATACCGGAAGAATGGAATACCTCTGTCGTTATTCCCATCTTTAAAAAAGGCGACAAAACTGACTGTAACAATTATCGGGGAATCTCACTTGTATCTTCGTGCTACAAGATCCTGTCTAATGTAATTCTAAGTAGACTGACTCCTTTTGCCGAGGAAATCATTGGGGATTACCAGTGTGGATTCCGCCGAAACCGATCTACAAGCGATCAAATGTTTACAATTAGGCAACTGCTAGAAAAAAAATGGGAATTTAAAGAAGTAGTGCATCAGCTATTTATCGATTTCAAAAAAGCTTACGACTCTATTATACGCGCACGAATGTACTGAATCCTAGAGTTCTTGGGTATACCAAGAAAATTGGTTAGACTTATCGAAATATGCTTAAGCGGCAGTAGGGGTAGAATACGTGTAAACGGTAGTTTATCTGACGAGTTCCCGATCCGCGATGGCCTGAAACAGGGCGATGCACTTTCGTGCGTCCTTTTTAACTTGGTTTTAGAATACGTGGTTAGGCAAGTGCAGGCGAATCCGACCGGTGCTACCCTCAATGGGATAGTACAAATTCTTGGATATGCGGATGATCTCGACTTACTAGGGGATGATAAAGAAACGGTAGCTAAAAATGCAGAAATCTTGATCACAAAAGCCAAAGATATTGGCTTGGAAGTTAGCGAATCGAAGACAAAATATATGACTGTCGCCAGATCCGAACAAAGTAATCAAGACGGGGATCTAATGGCCGGAAATATGAAATTCGAAAGGGTTAGCGAGTTTAAATACCTCGGGTCTATTATAACTAGCGAAAATAAGATTAAAACGGAAATCAACGCGCGGCTGCACGCTGGCAATGGGTGCTATTATGCAGCGAACACACTATTAAAATCACGATTGCTATCTAGAAACATCAAAGTAAGAATCTACAAAACAATAATAATGCCGGTCGTCATGTACGGGTGCGAAACGTGGGCGCTGACGAAGGGAGAGGAGAATAGGTTTAGAGTTTTTGAGAATAAAGTACTTAGAAAAATCTATGGTCCAAAAAGGGACGAAGAGACCGGCGAATGGAGAAAACTGCATAATGATGAGCTGCATGCTCTCTACGGGTCAGCAAATATTAATAGAGTAATGAAAGCGCGTAAACTAAGATGGGCGGGGCATGTAGCAAGAATGGGAAATGAAAGAACAGTGGCGCAAGTTTTAAGAGGGAGACCGATTGGTAAGAGACCCTTAGGCAGACCGAGAAACAGATGGGAGAAAAATGTAAGGGATGATTTAAAAGAACTAGGACATGATTACTTAAACTGGATGGAGGATGCACAGGATAGAGATGTGTGGCGGTCTCGGGTTGGTGAGGCAATGAACTTTCGAGTTCGAACTGCTAATCAATAATAATAATAATAATAATAATAAATAGCCCTATATAGAATTTTTGAATCTTAAAAAAAATGGTCTCAAAAATTTTCAAAATGCTCTAGATTTTTTAATTTTGATCAGAATTAGCTGGTTAACGAATTTGTTCTTTCTTTTTAGGCCCTAAAAAAGTGTGCCAAAGCACAATCTAATCTGATTATTTTTTCGAAAGTTATCGTGCCTACAGACTACAGACTACAGACAGACAGACACATTCGTGAAAATCGTTTTTTCTGACTCAGGGGGTCTCAAAACGTGGAGATTTGATGAAAACCGACCAAGTCAAATTACAATGAGAATGTAATTAGTTAGCTTATTCTTAGAAAAGGGCATATTTATTACAAATACTTGGTTTAGACATAAAATGATCCGCATATACGCCTGGCGTAAAGGAAATAGCCACAGCACACGGAGAAAAATCAGCGTTTGAAACGACGAAAGGGCATCGTAGTCCAAAACGACGACTCATCGTCGTCTGAGACGACGAATATCGTCGTTTCATCTTACGAATCGCTTCGTCGTTTGAAACGACATGGATCGTCGTTTGAAACTACGAAACTCTTGCAATCCTAAATTAGGCCCCGCCATATGGGCGGGGATTATTTTTGGTTGCAGCGCGATCATCGTTTCAAGCCACGATCCACGTCGTTTCAAGGGACGATTCGTATCGTCGTTTTGAACGACGATTTCGTCATTTCAATCTACAGTTCTCGTCGTTTTGAACGACGATCAAGACTCGTAGTTTCAAAGGACGCGTAAGCGTCGTTTCAAACGCTGATTTTTCTCTCCGTGTATAATTGACTTCGTTTTTGCGGATGAAAGGCTAAGAGAACTAGTAAAAGATACAAGAGTCATGATGGACTCTGAATGTAATACTGACCATAACCTTTTAGTCTCCAAAATAAATTTAGGGCGGGGATAAAGAAGAAAGAGAACCAAACAAACTTCCAATGTCCATTTTTCAATAATCATTTAAAAATTGATCATATATATGTTCCAAAAACGACTTGGATACTTTTTAAATCCCCTTTTCAGATAGTTGGAAAAAATCATTCCGATTGTAGGATTTATTAGAAAGATACGGAAATATACGCTAAAGTAAAGGAATTTCCTTCTTCATTTTGAATCAAATACAAATTCAGTCTTTTTTATCTAACGACATAGAACATAATATATGGTCGTTGCGAAGCGCGACGACCAAATCTCGTGCCGCAAGCGCGCTCAAACTTTTCAGTTTCTACTATACGATGAACAGAAATGAGCGTGAAGCGTGAGGTTTACATGATTTTTAAACGAAATATCGAGCGCGAAGTGCGACTGTCTTGATGAGAATGTGTTCCTTAAGGTCGATAGAACCTTAAGTAAATTAGTTCTTCTTTTTATGTAAAACTGACATAATTAAACCAAAAGCAGGTCATAACGATGAAACTTACTAAGAGAATATTAGCCCGCGAAGCGCGCAATAGCGAACACACGAAGTGCGAAAACCTAGAGGAACCAAGCTTAAAGCTTCAGGTAAATGCGTTCGAGCGCGTATCGCGAGGTGAATACATTATCGAGCGCGAAGCGCGAGATCCAGCAGGTGCGCGCCCCAGGCGTGCTCAAACTTGCGAGCGAAGCGAGCCGCCCGATGAACATGCATTTGCTCCAGTACAAATCGCCTAATCTATTTCCGAAGTTCATTGCCGGATTTTTTCAGCTTTTATTTCATTTGTTCGGAAATCACACACTTGTACAGTTAACACAATTTTATAGCGAAGCCGTTGATAATACGTCTACAACAGTTCGAACTTTTTTTGTGCACTATACAATTGTGAACACTTTCTAACATAACCATATTCGACCTAGAATCAACCATTCTCGTGTTATTTTGAAAAGCATGTTATTGTTAAACACTTTCCAGCATGGCGGCCGTTGTCGTACAAATATGCTTGTGGCCTTTTTACAGTACCTTTATAATGCCATCCCCAACGTATCTGTGAAAAAATTAAACTTTTCCGGGTTTTATCAAATTCTCCATTGACTGGACTATACAGGGTGTCCCACGAGTTATCCTTATCCTTGTATCGAGGTGCGAAATTCAGTCAGATGCCAGAGCTTGACCATTGGCCCAGCTTTGGTAACCGATCTACGGTAACCAGAGTTGGGCCAACTAAGGTGTTTTCAAGCTGCCATGGTCCCACCGACGTTGGCAACTGACGTCGGCAACGGGCGAAAAACCGACTGTCGGCCTTATCCTGGCCTAAATTTGGGACGACCACTGGATGAACTGTGGTAGATTGGTCGGTCCGACTCTGGATACAGCAGTCGGTTAGCCACAAGTCACCTTGATGTACCCGACGGTCGGTCAAACCTTGGCCCGAGTATGAGTAGACCGCCGGCGATAGATTCAGGTATAGATGTAGGCTCGAAACCCCGTAGCGTTACAAATTTTATTTGTAATATAAAGTTTAAAAATGTAACATATGAATTCATTCTAAGCAGGACCATATATTTAGACCATATGCAGTCAGTATTGGGACTCCGGCAATCTGTATTGGGCCAGTACTACACCAATGGTGTATTTTCACCAATTCCACCAATGATGACTCCGGTATGCACTTGGCGGCCAATTCAGGCCCAGACTCTGGCCGCCATCACTTATGCGTTACTGGCTGCCATTATCGCCTCAGCAATGGGTATTGGGTATACTGATATCGGTCCGATCTCGACTGCCAATATCGCGCCATTGATGGAATGATAACTCCAGTATGCACTTGGCGGCCAATTCTGGCCCAGACTCTGGCCAACATCACCGGAGTTAATTTAAAAAATAATAAAAAAGCATTTAATCTTTCTTAGGACGCATCTATATATGAAGAGTGAATACACACAGAAAAAACTTAGGGTAAATAGTGTTGCAGGTAATTTCGTATTTTTACCTGTTCGTATTGGTAAAACACAAATATTACCCTCGATGGGCAGAAACTGTCTTTTGTTCTCATTAAAGTTGTCACCACCGATTTGAAAATTGGAAAGCCACTAGCTTTGAATCGCTGAAGTGCAGTTAGCTGATGGTTGGTGTAACAGGCAAATCGGATAAGTGCGGCTTTATGAAGGCGGTTTTGCCGAATCGTTAGAATTGTCAAAAGTTCAATATGACATTTACAAGGCCTTCAGGGTAAACAATGAGAATTACTCCCGAACGCAGGTAAACGCAGAATAATACCCTAGATGTGCGGGTAAAGTTTACCCACATGGGGTAATTTTTGTTGCAGGTAATCTTTACCCCGAATTCCGGGTAAAGTTTACACTTAGTTTTTTCTGTGCATATATTAAATTTTTAAATATTATTTTACAAATAAAATTTATAACGCTACGGGGACTCGAACCTACATCTATACCTAAATCTATCGCCTAGCAGTGGGGAGTCTTAACCATTGCGCTATACCTACGAGTTCAAACTCGATGAAAAAGCCATCCCCATAAGCTACAGCTCAAAAAAGTTTAAAAACCAAATTTGAAATTCTCTTTTTCTAATTAAATATTTATTATCATACGACGTTATTTAAACGTAAAATATACTAACTGTTAACAGGAATATCAATAAAATAATTTTTTTTTTAAATACTTTATATCGATTACAATTTTTTTTCGTGTAATATTTCGTTTTTTCGTGTTTTAGACTACTTTACAACTTTCTACAATGACAGGAAATGTAATTTTTTATGTACATTTAGAATTTTTAATGACGGAACTTAGAAATTTGATCGTGAACTTTGACAGTTTTTTAATAACAAATTTTTCAAACTTCCGTGTAAGGTTTGGTTTTTAGGTGTTTCGATCATTTTACAACGTTTAAAATTGATATAAAATATAATTTACTCTGAAAATTTACAATTTTTCATAAAGATGGAACTTGGAATTTTTTTCTGAAAAAAAAAAAAAAAAAAAAAAAACAGGAAAAAAGTTGTATCCGCGACAGTTGCATTTATAGTTCTTGGACATTTTAGAACGCATTAACCATATTTGAGGGGCTGATAGCAAAAGCGGACTAAAAAAAAGAGTCGGGGCAAAAGCGGGTTGATTATATCTCAGCGCAAGAACGAATTAGGCCAAGCTAGTTTTTGCCCGTAGCGCGTGGACTAGCCCATTTCTGCCCGCACTCATATTTCGAATCGGTTCAACTCCAACCGAACTCTTGATTCGTTTTTGGCTACGCTGATATTTTCGTTTCGTTCGCGTCTGGACGATCGAGAATAAACAAAATTGTTGGGTTTATCTCCAAAATAGCTTAAGCGCAATATCAACGATTTTTCAAAAAAACGTTCACAACAATGGAATTCTTAATTTTGAAGAAACAAATGTATACTCCTAAAGTACATCAATGCTGAATTGATGTCTGAAAAGTTAGATTGGAAAATTATGTTATATTAAAAGAAAAATTAGTCATAATTATCAAAAAATTCATGTCATTTTTAATACGCATAATATTTTGCAACTGAATGATCAATACCATGTGGCTCTAGATATAATTGGGTTCCCATTGCGTTGAATTGGAAAACTAAAATAGGAATAATTGCAAGAAAATTTGAAATTAAGATCGAAAAAGAAATCCACTTTATCATGAATAATTTTCTACAAAATGAGTATGAAAAAAATTCAAAATTAAAAAGTAGGCTTCTAAACTACCTCATTGTTTCACGGGGATTGTCTGCGATTCGTCACATGATTCGCACTAAATCTTAACAATTTATAGACAAAAAGAGTTTTTATATTGAACACATGAAAGTTATTGAATTTTGTCCATCTTATAAACAAATTTTATAAGCCATTATCGACATCAGCTATTTATGATGTAATAAATAAAAAATTTACTACGAAATAGACCACAAACTACTCGGCAATCACCTAGTTATCATATATTTAGTCAGTTAATAGCAATTGATTCTTATTTAAATAAACCTAATCAACAAGTGCACTGTTGAGATATTTTCAACTTAATCAAATGTTATTAACTAATTTATAAACCTTTAGGGATATTTAAATGACAATCGACAGTTTTTATTCTTAAAAACAATTTTTTTAACAAATCTGTATTATCTCGTGTATTTATGAACTAAAAAATTCCACTTTTCACCCAGGAATTAACAGCCAATTATTCATCAAACATTTCTTGCTATTAATCAATAACAATTGATGATTGTTTAAACAAAATTAATTAGAAAATGCATTTTCTGGCTATTTTCAACATTTCAACGTCTTTCTTTTAACGAGTAATCAACTCTTAACAACTAATTCTTGGAATTTTTTGATACACTTGGTTAACTATCAATTATTGTAATTGTAGTGAACAATATTATGAAGGCATTTTTTTCGTTTTAGGAATTTTTCAACTAAGAATGCCGTTTTTCTTGTGGAATTTGCGAAAAATTCTTTAGCTGAAACTCATTGTTAATATAGCTGCGCAATCTTTGACAAGACGACAAATGCTTATTTTTTATAAATAAACCTTATTAACAAATGCGTTATTTGTAGAGAGCGGACTAGACAAGGTATGAACATTAGGGTAGTCCAAAAATTTTTTCTTCGAATTTTTATAAATAACGCCCGGAAATTCGTTTGAATCCACATAAAAATACATTTTTTTAAAATGATATTTAGAGGTGGCGCAAGCCCCATGAAGTTTGACACATTTTCCATAAGAAAAAAAGGACGTTTTTGTAAATTTTATTCAGAATCCTCAATATTAGCTGAATTGTGTTGAAACTCAACATTTCTCTTCACAACCAACAATAGAATAAGAATACAATATTACTTTCCAAATATCACCCCCGTAAGTCTGTTTTATAAAGTACCAAAAAAAAACCCCATAAGAGCAAAAATGGGTTTTGCGAGTTTTTGCCGCTAATTATGATTTTTTTGCGTTTTTTTACAAGGAAATTGTTCCTAATACATAAAATGCTACTTTATACTGATAATTAGATGTTTGAATAAATTGTTCAAACAATTTATTACTGTTTTTAGCAATTTTCTCTTTGAATGGAGATAGAAAGTTGCGGTTTTTTCTGAAATTTGCAATAATTTGTCTACTTTTTACATAGGGGGAGTTAATAATTAATTCAATGTCGCAAAAATAATTATTTGCAGAAATTATTATTTTTTATAACAATCTTCTTCTTTATTAATGCAATATAGTTGCGGTTTGTTCTGAAATGTTTAACTTTTTATCCACTTTTTACTTAGTAAAGTAGCAAATAATGCAATTTAACAATTAGAGTTGTTTAAACAATTTATAATTATTTATAACTATCTTCTCTCAGATAAAAGCTAAAAAGTTGCAGTTTTTATTTAACTCTTACACTTTTTGTCCACTTTTCACTTAGTGAGGTAATAATTAATGCAAGTTAACAAAAATACTTATTTGAACAATTGATTATTGTTTATAACTATATTCTCTTACAGTAATGCTAGAAAGTTGCTTTTTTTCTGAAATCTTGAGTTTTGCTTTGACTTAAGTTATGATCAAATTATAAATGAACCTCAACAAGAATTATTTTTTAAATAGTATTTTTCTTTTTCAAGTTAATAATTTGTGCTCTTCTCCCATTGTTTGAAAAATTAATTCAAACAAAAAAGCTATCTGACACAAGAAACAAAAACAAAGAATGGAATAATTAGGACTAGTTGGGAGAACTAGGTGTGCAAATAAGTTGTAAAAGTTTTGTTTTAAATTGCAACAAGAAGTTTATTGCAAAGCGTAAAAGAAAAATTTGGAATTGAACCTATTTTGACAGCAGCCCCCCATCCTCCAGCAAAATATATTTACGAAAAAGAAAGAGATTGTTTCAAATATGTTTTTCTCTAATGTTTATTTTTTATTCTTTCATAACTGAAAAGGCAAAGCAAAGTTAAACATTTCAGAAAAAACCACAACTTTCCAGCACTTATCTAAGAGAAGACAGTTATAAACAATAATAAATTGTTCAAACAACTATTTTTATTAACTTGCATTAATTATTACCTCACTAAGTGGAAAGTGGGCAAAAAGTTGAAGATTTCAGAAGAAAACCGCAATTATCTGGCATTAATATAGATGAAGATAGTTATTAACAATAATAATTTGTTAAACAAATTATTTTTGCTCTACTTAATTAATTATTAAGGCACTCCAAGTGAAAAACAGACAAATAGTTGAAAATTGCTGAAAAACCGCAATTTTCTACTATTAAGCAAAGAGAATATTAATAACAATATTAATAAATTGTTTAAACAATTACTTTTGTTAAATTGAATTAATTATTACTTCACTCCAATTGAAAAATGGATAAAAGTTTAAAAATTCAGAAAAAAACGCAACTATCTAGTATTAATATAGAATTAGATAGCTATAGACAATAATAATTTGTTTAAACAACTATTTTTGCTATACATATTAAGATAAATATAAACTCACTCCAAATGAAAAGTGAACAAAAAGTTGAAAATTTCATAAAAAAACCGCCATTTCTAGCTTTATTCAGAGATAATATTATTAACAATAATAATAAATTGTTTAAACAATTATGTTTGTCAACATTGATGAAAAACAGCAATAACCTCTCGCTGATTAGAAATTAAACAAAAAGTGGAATTTTGTTGAAAAAACCGTGACTTTCTATCTCCATTCTAAGATAAAATTGCTAAAAACAATAATAAATTGTTTGAAAAATGTATGCAAACATCTAATAATCAGTATAAAGTAGGGTTTTTTGTATCAGAAACAATTTGCATTTAAAAAACCGCGAAGAAATCATAATTAGCGCCAGAAACTCGCAAAAACCAGTTTTTCACTTACGGGATTTTTTTGGGACCCTATACCTATAGAACAGACTAATGGGGGTGATACAGGTATTTCATAAGTAATATTTTATTCGTATTCAATGGCTAATTGTGAAGAAAAATGTTAAGTTTCAACTCATTTCAACTCGATTCAGCTATTATTGAGGATTCTGTATCAAATTCACAAAAACGTATTTTTTTCTTATGGGAAATACGTGTTAAACTTCCTGGGGCTTGCACCACCTCTAAATATTTAAACTCATTGCTTATTTTTATTCATGAAAATAAAATTTCCCACTTCATAAAGGCAGAAACTTAAACTTTCATTTGAGATAAAAAGATGACAAAATATGCGGTTTACCAAAAAAAAATCAATTTTGTTTTTGGCTCTTATTTTTGAAGGTCAAATACTATTTATTTCAAAAAATGTTTCTAATCAATAAAAAGGGCATACAAAAACCTATGAAAACTGTACTAAAAGAATTTTTCTATTACCAAATAGAAGAATTAAAACTCGCAAAAATTACTTATAATTTTTATAATTTATAATTATCTTAATCTTAATATTGTTATTATATTATTATAATAATTTATTATTAATAGACTTTGACCAAGTTTAACTTCGAGCAGGCAGCTTTTTTTGTTGAGTGGGTACTGCAGTTGCGAAATAATGCCCTGTTTATAAACAAAAAAATCAGCTTCTCATTGAAGAATAATTAGTAGCCAATTGTTTATCAACGGTTCCATATAACCAATAATTAAAATTTACGATTCTTTAAACAAACTCAATGGAAGAATTTATTATCTGGCTATTTTCCATGATTTAAACATTATTTTTAACTTGATCAACTGTTAATAATTAATTTTGTAACTTTTTTTTAGAAATTTGAATAACGATTAATCATTGTTTTTACTAAAAATGTTATAAGCAAATTTTTCTTGTTAACAATAATTGATCGTTATCCAAGTGTTTGAACAAATTTCAAAAATTAGTTGTTGAGAGTTGATTACGCGTTAAAAGAACAACGTTGAAATGTTGAAAATAGCCAGAAAATGCATTTGTTAATTAATTTTATTTGAACAATCATCAATTGTTATTGATTAATAGCAAGAAATGGTTAATAAATAATTGGTTGTTAGTTCTTGGGTGAAAAGTGGATTTTTTTAGTTCATAAATACACGAGATAATACAAATTTGTTAAAAAAATGGTTTTTAAGAATAAAAACTGTCGATTGTCATTTAAATATCCCTAAAGGTTTATAAATTAGTTAATAACATTTGATGACTTTGAATGAACCAAGATAGTGCGTCAAAAAATGGCCGAACAGTGCATTTGACTAAATATATGATAACTACGTGTCATTGCCGAGTAATTTGTGGTCTATTTCGTAGTAAAAATTTTATTTATTACATCATAAATAGCTGACGTCGATAATGGCTTATAAAATTTATTTACAAGATGGACAAAATTTAATCACTTTCATGTGTTCAATATAAAAACTCTTTTTGTCTATAAATTGTTGAGATTTATTGCGAATCATGTGACGAATCGAAGCCAATCCCCGTGAAACAATTTTCTTGCAATTATTCCTATTTTAGTTTTCCAATCCCACGCAATGGGAACCCAATTATTTCTAGGGCCCCATGGTATTGATCATTCAGTTGCAAAATATTATGCGTATTAAAAATGAAATGAATTTTTTGATAATTATCACTAATTTTTTTAAAATATAATATAATTTTTCAATCTAACTTTTCAGGCATCAATTCAGCATTGATGTACTTTAGGAGTATACATTTGTTTCTTCAAAATTAAAAATTCCATTTTTGTGAACGTTTTTTGGCTCTTCTGAAAAATCGTTGATATTGCGCTTGAGCTATTATGGAGATAAGCCCATCAATTTTGTTTATTCTCGATCGTCCAGACGCGAACGAAACAAAAATATCAGCGTAGCCAAAAACGAATCAAGAGTTCGGTTGGAGTTGAACCGAATCGAAATCTGAGTCCGGGCAAAAATGGGTTACTCCACGCTCTACGGGCAAAAACGTGTTAAATCTTTAACTCGTTTTTGCTCGCAGCGCTTGGCCTAATTCGTTCTTGCGCTGAGATATAATCAACCCGCTTTTGCTCCAACTCTTTTTTAGTCTACTTTTTCTATCAGTCCCTAATTTTTAAACATTATTTGAATTTTTTTTTAATATTATGGTTTGCCGCAGTGAAAGCCACACTCGGCCCAGTGATGCGCCTTTGGTGGGCCAGACCTTGGCTTTTTCTATTGAAACATGTTTAGCCAAAGAAAGACGAGGTTGGGAAGGATAGTGCGCCGAGTCCGAGCCAAACTCTGACTCTTCCTCTTAAAACATGGTTTACCCTAGTAAAAGTCACACTGGGCCCAGTGATGTTCCTTTGCTGGGTAAAACTCTGGCTTTTTCTATTAAAACATGTTCAGCCAAAGTAAAGACGAAGTTTGGAACAACAGTGCGCCGAGTCTTAGCCGATCTCTGGCTTTTCCTCATAAAACATGCTTTGCCGTGATAAAAGTGACACTTGGTCCAGTAATGTGCCATCACTGGGCCAAGCATCGGCGGTAGATCGACAAATTTGAATAGCCAATATAGGCAGCCAGTACGGGCACAACACTGGGCCGGTTAAAATGCCGATATTGGCCCAATAACATGAGCCGATCTTCGGCTGACGAAATTGGACCAAGCCTGGGCCATGTGTTCAGTTCCGGCAATTCGCACTTGGGAAGCGATCGTCAGCACCACTTCCCCTCTAGACTTTCTAGAGAGCCAAATTCACAACGTTCGAGGTGTACAAAAAAGCGAAATCTAAGCTCGCTCGAAAAGTTCAAACTTTTATCAATTGATGAATGAAATGAATAAAATTAAATTAATCGCACTTTAAGTAATTTCTATCCAACTGCGCACGTGCCAGGTGGCATTTGTACAACGGTACACGTGTAATTTTGCAAAAAGTCTCACTTCGGAAGATCCAAAAAATTTTGTCACCCTCAATGATGTTCAAATATCCCTAGGAAACCACGTCAACGGAGACATGTGTCTGATTTGTCCCCAGGTGTATCAAGTATATTTTTACATCACATACTTACGAAAATCTGAAAATTTCCAAAACAGTTCAAGTCCTTATGATTTTTTATGAACTTAGTAACCTGAGATATGATATTTCAACACCCAACCCCAACCCCTCAAAAGGAACAAAAGGAACCTACGGCCCATTCCACCTTTTTGTAATCAGCGACCTTAGCGGCAAAATTCCAGTCGGCCCTTTCCACCCCCTGGCATCGGCCTTCCTCCTCTTGGTCGGTTCGGATTCGCTGAAAACCCGGGAAGTGAAGTTCAATCAGGTGATTCAGCGTTGCTTCTTCATCTTCAGCAAACTCACCATTATCGAGCCTTATGAGCCCGAGTCGAGCTTCCGGATTTTTCGCCAGGATCTTGTGGAGCTTCGCTGTTTCCGGAATGTTTATATATTTTTATTGTATTCACACTGGGCCTTGTTATAGATGGTCCAGACCGAAGGCAATTTAGTTCTATTTGCCCTATTGCACAACATTGTTGTCTTTCTAAGGAGTCTCTCCAGGTGGGTGTTCCACTATTCTGCTCCCTTCCTAGACTTGATTGTGCTTGTAGGGCAATTGTTCTCATATGATGTCGTCAGAGCCCTTCGCAGAAAATCCGCGGCGTGCTTCAACTCATCAATGGTACCATAGCTTGTGGGGAATTCCGCAAGCCTCCCTTCGAGTTCCTTTTTATATGAGTCCCAAAGTGTATTTCTGGGGTTTTCGGATACTCTCCAATCCACTACCCTGCTCTTCAGTGCACCTGAACATAAAGTCAAATCGAGAACCTCACTCCTGTTTTTAGTCTGGAATGTGGGAGTATCACCCCAATTTAGAATCTCCAGCTCTGTGCCCGCTATGTATTCAATTAAATTTCTCCCTCTGTCATTGACGTTTGTGCTTCCCCACACCGTGTGGTGAGAGTTTGCATCACAGCCCAACAGCAGAGGAATCTTGTTCTCTTGACAATACCGTATTAGAGCTTCCCCCTCTCTGGGAGGCGGGGGTCCCTCGGCATCGCCAAGGGAAGTAAGCCGAGGCAATAAATACCTCTAGCCTTTCTCCGCTACTGCCCCTGAGTCTCACCGTAATAACGGTGAGCTCTCTAGAGCAGAATTTAGGCACCAAGATCGCATCCATACCCTTGACGGCTATGCATGCCCTTGGCGTTTTTTCGCGTGACCCCTTCTATGTGGAGCCACATCCTGACAAGTCACAAATCCTTTCCCTATATAATTGAAAAAAAATGAAAATTGTAAGCCAAACAACGCACGATATGAAAAAAGTCGAGACGAAAAACGTTGCTGTTCGAAAGACCTACAAGATTGTCATAACAACTTTTTGAAACTTCTTGAAAAATCAATAATTCAAATTTTGTTCGCACAAAAAATAATCAAAAATAGCAATTTAAATTTTGCGCACAAATTAGGCAAGATACGAAAAAAGATGAAAAGACAAAAATTGTGCACCCAATTTTTGCATTAAATTAAGTAAGTTACTTAATTTCAACCAGAAATGTAACTTAAGTGCAGTGTCTCCTACCTGATATTCAAGTGATATAATTATTAACTAACAGGTATGTTGAGTTTACGATGATTTTCATTCATGCGCTCTGGAATTAAATTTGTGCCAGCAGAAAGGCGTGCGCGAAATGCGATGCGCAAACACTTAGACGCATGCGTTGACGGACAGTCAACAAACTTGCTGTTTTAAATTAACCCATAAATTTCATTGTTCACTCACATAAAACGGTTGACTTTCAACCACGCGCGTCACTTAAAGTCCTTTTATAATTATCAGTTGACTTTCGAACGGAAAATTATCCTTTTGGATACATCTGGAAGTCGACCACCTGTTTTTACTGAAATTCAGATTATTGTATTACTTTGTAGTCTACCCCGATAACAAAATGTCCGCATATGGCTGGTGTATGTGCCGGTACGCGGTCCGATTTACAGAACCGCTGTGCGGCACCTGATTAGCTGAATGTGTCCGCTATTGCTGGCTATTACGCTCGTCTGACCGTTCGGCATCTAAAGGCGGGTTTACACCAAGCGAGCATTCTCGAACAGGAGGCTCGCTCGGTGTAGACGCTTGCCCGCACCGAACAGTGTTCGCGGACGTTCGTTCGTGCTCGTCCGTGTTCGGTCACTTGTCGGTAAATCGACGAACCATCAAAGGGATTGAGAGTTCGTTCGCGTCCGGTGTAAACGGTACTTCTATAGGAGCACGCACAGCATTTTTCGGAGTGCATCGAATTTATTGTTTTCATTGTAAAACATGGAGTGGGATAACGAAAAGTGCCTGAAAATAATTTGCTTTTCAATGATTTCCGTTTGAAATTCTTTAAAATTTTGAAAACTGGAAACCGCTATAGTTGAATCATTTGTTTAATAAAATTATTCAGTTTTTATTTTTTTTACATTTTCATGTTTGAAATCTTAATACTAAAAAAAAGAATAGTTGAATAAATTTCTTCAAAAATGAAATTCAAATTTGGTTTTTATCATTATATAATATTATTATATTAATTATATCAATATTATATTAATAAAATTAATATTATATTAATCAAATTTCATGAAATATTACAATTTTCAATTATTTTCGTTTGAAATTCTTTAAAATGTTGAAAATTGGAAGCCGCTGTAGTTGATTCATTTGTTTCATAAAATTATTCAGTTTTTATTTTTTTTACATCTTCATGTTTGAAATATTAATATTAAACAAAAGAATAGATAAATAAATGTCTTCAAAAATGACATTCAAATTCGGTTCTCACCATTATATCATATTATTATACTATATTAATCACTTTTCATGAAATAGTACAATTTTCCATTATTTTCGTTTGAAATTCTTTAAAATTTTGAAAAAAATTGACAGTTTTTATGATGTGGGTGTCATGTTTGTGCACTTTTGTCGAAACACGGCCCAATGCTCGCGAACAACTGCTCGGCTCAGGCAGTGTGAACGGGAAGCTCCCCCCCTTTTCACGAATGCTCGTAAGAATTCGAAAACGTTTGCGAACGTTCGCGAACAATGCTCGCTTGGTGTAAACCCGCCTTTACATGCCGGCCACGTGTCCGCCATATTCAAGCCGTTGTGCACGCACGTCGGTCTCCTGCACATCTACCGACCATGCGATGCTTTATAGCAGGCACACGGTCGACTCTCATCGGGCAGGTTCTGGTCCAAGCACGTTTGTTATCTGGGTATGACTGTCCTACCCTCATTTTTGTCTGGGAATCATTAAAAAAATAATTAGTCTGAATTTGGAGAACTCAAGTACCTCCCTAATTTTTCCTGTTCCGCTCAATCAGAGTTGCGAATAAAAAAGTTTAGTGAATGAATTAAACACTTCGGTCGAATATGAAGCGCATTCGCGTCTAGTAGATGCGGAATTCTGAACTTCAGGAAATAACCATGCACCAATCGTGCCACAAGAGCTCAATGACAAAATTTCTGACAAATTTTGTTTAGCTTCGGAGATTTGGAATAAATTTATGGAGAACTCTGGTGCATGCTTTAAGCCTTCTCAGCATATGACCGCAGGTGCCTATTTCTTCAGTTTATGCCTAGTAAGCCAGACAAATATGGCATCAAATACTAGCTTCTGTGTGATGCCAAATACCGCTGCACCTTGAACGGGTTTCCTTACATTGGAAAATATTAAAGTCGCTTTTTTGTGTGGAATATATGACATTATGAGTTTTTTACATACTGAAAACATGAATCCACATCAGTACGAATAAATCGCACATTCTTGAAACCATGATGACAACGACGATCCCATATGGGTCATTTTAACCCACACCGTAATTCAAGTCGCACGGTCATTCTAGTATTAACAACAACAAAAGTCAATGAAAAATCGAAAGTTTGATTTTGCGGTCAAACTATGAAAAATACTAATTACTTTTTGATACGATGTGTAGATTTTGTTCTTATTCGTAAAAAACAATACTAAAAATAAAAAAGTACATTTTTTTTTGACAAACAACACAAGCGAAACATGAAAAAAATGAATTGACAAAAATTGTTCACCCAAAATAGAGCTACAAATTTGTTATTTGTTATTTTTTGATAGAACGCGTAGTTTTTGTTCTAATCGTAAAGAATAACATTGAAAAAAATTTTTTTTTTGAAAAACTACACAAGGTGCGAAAAAAAAATTAACAAAATTTGTTCACCCAAAAAAGATCTACAAATTTGTTATTCACTATTTTATGATAGGACGTGTAATTTTTGAAAAAAAAAACACGTATAGGTTACAACATGATAGAACAACACAACATGTTTGGATTCATGTGTCATGTTTAGATCGTAAGAAATAACATTGAAAATAAACAAATTAAGTTTTTGGAAAAACGACACAAGGTACAATAAAATGTTTAATATCAAAATTGTTTTTTTATAGGATGCGCACTTTTTTTAATTATAAAAACAAGACAATTAAAATATGTATTCATACTTAATTACGTAGAAAATTAAAAGTGCAAAGAATAAATACCCGAGCGCGAAGTGCGAGGCGTCAATAGGTTCGAGCGCGAAGCGGGTCAACTGACAGACGCGCGCCTCAAACTTGCGAGCGAAGCGAGCCGCGCGCACATTTTTTGATTGACAATGGACCATTATTATAGAACTGCATTGGTGGACTATTTAAAGTTAAAGTTATCTGTTGTTCAGAATTTATCAGATATCGCTCAATCACAACACAAAGGTAAACGTTATCAGTTCATAAACATTAAAATCGGGCTCCTCAGTTTTTAAGTGACCCGGGAAAACGAGCATAAATAATTGTAAAATTATATAGACATCATAATTTAACCTTCGCACGGAACATTATATTGCCGTAGGTTCGCACATTTAGTTTGTTCTATTCTTATCGGAATCTGAATCGTTGTTATGCAGCCATTTACATGTCAACAAGTAGCTAAGGAACGAGCTTAGGAAAATTGAACTTTGATGTAAATTTACGAATTCTACTGCGTGTTATAATCCCAACCCAGTTTCAGCTGACGTATGCTTGGTGAAGACCACGTCTTCCGTATGGAATATTCATGACCTACTTTTTTCCTTTGAAAATGTCATGCGACTTGTTCGATCCATTGTTGTTTTCACTTGAGTTTTGTGACTTGCTTCAACGCTACTCGCGTAAGGCTAATAGAGCGTTCGCATTTAATTAAACTGCTCGTCTCTAGTAGGATTAGAATTTTTACGTATGCTAGTACCAGAAAATTATAAGAATTACACTAGAACTTGATTAAATTTATTTGCAGTACATATTTTCAAAGTCATTATAAACTCCTGAAGGAAATGAAAATAACCCAGAGATTCGACTTTTTAAAGAATTGTACATATTAGGAGAATATTTTTTTCACTTGTGTATTTTATCCTTAATGAGACAAGTTCTTTATTCTTTTCTTTATGGACCGACCAAATATTTGTTATGTGTAGATAAAATTGAGGCGTAAAGAAAATAAAAAAATAAAAAATGTGATTGCTGTTATTGTATTAAATTGGTCCAAATGTATATCTCATACAATATTAAATATAGATAATAAGATATTAACTGTGTCATACGTCTTTAAACTATTTTGAGACAATGTAAATTTTTTTAATTACTTCCTAAGCAAATCATCAAGTATTTAAAAAAATGATATTTCAAAAGTTTTTTTAAAACTTATTCGCACGGAGAATCATTAGGAATTGAGAAATTTATTTTTAAACCACTACAACTCCTATCGACTTTGTTTCTTGCCTCAAATGCTATCGTACTCCCAAATAATTTTCTCGTCATTTTTTGTTGTTGAAAATAAAAATTTGAATTAAGAAACAAAGTTCATACGAGTTTTAATGATTTAGAAATAATGTTTTCAATTACGAATGTTCCGTTAAGGAAAACACAGCTCTTAACGGGAATTGAAAAAAGGTTATGTACTTACTTTAAAAAATCTCAATAATATAGTAATATACTAATATTTAACAGAGAAAATATTGTTTATCATGGGAATTTAATACATAAAAAATGGCTTATTTTGTAATAGGATTCGCGGCGGATAGATTTGTACCTGGCATTGATTATCTTTGAATTTATTGACATTATTTTTAATATTTAATATCGTCCACATAGTTGCATAAGATCGTAAGCCACAAAAATGAAATTTTACAAGAAAGGCAAACACAAATTGTAGGGTTAAGTAAATACATATTTCAAAGACAAAAAAGTCTTCTAGAAATGAATTTACATGAAACAGATTTTTCTTTAAAAATATTACCGATTACCGACGCGTGGCGCTATGAAGTATGAAATGCAATAAGTCATTTTTGAAAATGGTGTGGCTCACGACCTTTTGCAACTTGATGGACGATATGCATTATATTTACTGATATGTAGAATGCAAAGAAAAAATAATTTATTTTACTACACATGGAAAATAATAATCAGAAATTTTAAAAGTTGGCAAAAATGATCTGGCAGACCTAGTCTTAGTGACTTTTATGTTTGGCCAAGCTTTTTTCCCAGGGCCGCCGGAGCAATTCTTTGCGTGGTGTGGAATTTTAATAATAACTGTTATGCATAACATGCATATACAATCGAGTTTGGATGTAGACATTCGGCATCCTCGGCGTCAAACCTAGGGACAAGTAGTAGTTAAACGCAGTGAAAAACACGTCTAACATAATAGAGAATCACCGCACAGCTTCCGCCGTCGGTTTGTGATGTTCATGTGTAATGTGTTTCTGCAACACTTTAA
>CAKNXH010060050.1:29702-49484 GCA_932178445.1 Andricus quercusramuli | reverse complement strand
AAATATGATTAAGGTAAATTTACTCAGATAATTTGCATATTATAAGGCATCATTTGAAAAACATTCAGTTAATTTTTTATTGAAAAATAGCAAGAAATGAGCCAATGACAGAGCATTTCCGAAAACGCCTTTTCAAAAAGATGATTTGCGGTGCCCGCTGTATCTCATCGTAGAATTAACTGAATCAAAAAAGTAAAAATATTTAGTTAAAATACATGTTTTCCCTCTCCCCAACGATATGTATGAGTTTTTTTTTCATTTTTACATTTTTGGTCGTCATTTTAAGCAAAAATGGCGATATTTTACGAAAAATTCGGCCATTTTGTAGCTGTATTTTTTGTTTTTCGAAAAAAAAATAAAAAAGATCGTTGGGGGGAGCTATTTTATATGGAAAAAGTGTGTGCCAAATTTGAAAAGAATCGGTGCAGTAGTTTTTGAATGACAGCGGGCACGGACTTTTAAAAAAGTAGTTTCGAGAAAAACGCGCTTAAAGTTTTGAACGATCGTCTCTTGAAACTTTCGATGTTCTCGGCATTTCAATCAAAATTTACAGGCAAAACTGGAGAATATTATTACAAAATGACTGCGCTGTGTCTCCTCGACTGAACGAATAACCAAAAAGGGAGCGAAACGACCGCCGAGCACTTATCACTGCACGTTTCTTCTCCGAATATGCACGTTTCTTCTCTGAACTGCCTCGTAGGTGCAGGGACTTAAACGTCTATATCATCAAAATTTCAGCTCCGAATGGATTGAAATTTTGACACAACATTCTTGAAATCTTTTTCTATAAGGAAATGCAAAAAAAAAAAATTCGGCAACTTGCTTGGCCCCCCCCCCCCCCCCCCCCTTAAAAAATGTTGATACACAATAAATAATTGAAGCAAACATAAATAAATACTGTTTTCGTTTGCATATTATTAATATTATTTCTATTTTACTATATTATTTATAACATTATGTTTATGAAATATTTGATCAATAACTTTGCAGTTTTGCATTTTACTATTAGCAATTGGTTTCCTCAACAAAAAAAGTAATTTGAACGTGCCATCGATGTCCAAGAAAGCTAAAAGTACAATCAAAAATCGGGGTGTGGAATGCCCCACACAATCCACACGGTTCGCGCCAGCCCTGTTTTCCGTATAGCTTCTTGCAAGTTTTTTTCTAAATAATACGATTTTATTTAATTAAGGCTTATTCTGGAGGTCAAAAAGTTCCTACGACTTTACCAAACTCAATTATTTTGAAGTAGGTGATAAATATAGCGATTTGTCAAAAATGGTTGATGATTAATTATTTTTTAAAGATTTGTGGCATGGATATATGTAATGTCGTAGGAAATTTTCTTCCAGACAAAATTAACAAACATACTTTAAGGGCATGCTCTCCGGTGATCACGTGACCAAAACAGTCCTTTTGGTTGTGAAACTTTTTTTGGTGTTCACCATGTCCAAACGCAATGATGTATTGCTCTCAAAATTTGGAATAAAGATAATGAGTCAATAAATTGCGTTTGTATATTTAGTTTCAGTAATAATTTTGAAAAAAATTTTCCATGTAAAAAATAAATGTGGAAAATTTCATAACCGAGCTTGGTTATGTGATCTCTACTTTACCGACGTTGAAATGCTCCAACAATAAAATGACAGGTTAGGTGTGTGCAGATACTTATTTTTTTATTTGCAATGAATGTGCAAGTGTTATTGTTTATATTATTTTTTTGAATGTTCAGACGACTTAATCCAAAATTTGTGTCAGTTATCAACATACGTGAATCAGAAAATCTGAAATGCATCAAACCAAAAATTACCTGCACGTGCTGCAACTCGAATGGTATTCTATCAATTTATAAATGAAATTTCCTTGAAATTATAAACATATTGATGTGTACAAACGTTTTCTAGTGCTTTTTATTCAATCTTTCAAATTCTAAACACGATATCTCAATCCGTGTGGACGTAGTGAGCACCAAAAAAAATGAAAATATTTTTACACATTTATTTTTTACATGAAATTTTTTTTCAAAATTATTACCATTCACATTCGTTGCACATTCGTTGCAACGTTATCGTGCACATTCGTTGCAACGTTATCGTGCACATTCGTTGCAAATCAAAAAATATGTATCTGCACACACCTAACCTGTCATTATTGTTGGAGCATTTCAACGTCGGTAAAGTAGAGATCACATAACCAAACTCGGTTATGAAATTTTCCACATTTATTTTTTACATGGAAAGTTTTTTTCAAAATTATTACTGAAACTAAATATACAAACGCAATTTATTGTCTCATTTTCTATATTCCAAATTTTGAGAGCAATACATCATTGCGTTTAGACATGGTGAACACCAAAAAAAGTTTCATAACCAAGGACTGTTTTGGTCACGTGATCACCGGAGAGCATGCCCTTAAAACCTTATATTTTTTTAAATAAGGTAATATGTGATACAGAAAAAGTTTGAAAAAATGTATTAAATTAATATACAATAATCTCTCTTGTTTTACATTTTTTCGTAGATCACATGCACTTCAAAGTGTTTAAAGTTGAATATGAAAATATCGAATCTAAATTTGACTTTTAAACTTGGAAATTCTATGCATACCTGCTTAAATTAGTCTAGATTTTTTCAAGTACCTATTTTAGACATTCAACGCCTTCCAATTTTCTATGCATAATCTAATACAATTCCAAATTGCAAAAATCCATGACGTGAAGGAATAATAAGGGTTCAAGGACCCTCTGTCTGATATCATTGAATCTCATCTTGAGGCAAGCGATCTATCGAGTCGTATCTTCCATGGCAACGCAAGCGGGTCGCAAAACCGTTAACCGGCGAAAGTAAACGCGTGTTCGTTAACAACCACGTGTCGATCGCGTGTTGTTGGGATATTTTTTCAATATAAAAATTATCAATTGGTCTCTTCAACTTCATTATAATAATTGGAATTTGTTTATAATATTAAATAAAACTTTCCTTCAAAATAACCTCACACTTTCAGGGAAAGAAATGTTCATTATTGTCAAAAAACAAACGAAAAACGGTATTTGCCTAAACAGTGCGATGGGTGCAAATATGACTATTCCAGCATTTGGTTCTGACATTGAAAAGGCGTACACGTTCATTTTTTTACATTTTCGACAACATAACAAACGAACGTCTACGTCTTTCTAATGTCTAAACCAAATGATGGCATAGTCTTATTTGCACGCGTCGAGTTGTACCATGAAAACATTTTTCGCTAGATTCCAGAAAAATAATTAGAATAAGAAATAAATGAATAAAAGATGAGCACATCACACAAAAGACATAGTGTCATAAAAGGATCTTGACCTTTAGAATACAATAAGTTCGAATTTTAACCTTAACATTCGACCTAGCAGTTTTACACTTTATACTCAAAAAATAATAAAATTATACATTTTCCGCTTTATATCCGTACTTGTTATTCAAAAAAGCAGTTTAGAAGTACCACTGTTGCGAAAAATATGGAATTCTAATATTTATTGATGAAAATGAAAATAAATTTAGAGGTTAGAGGTTGAATCCAAAATCTCTAAATAAAATGAATTTGTTGTTGTTTAATTATTACTAATATAAGCGGGTAGCTTGAAACTAATTTGGATTTGAGCTCTAAATGTATTGAATATACATCAAACAAATCGAGAAATTGTGACTTCAAATTTTGATGTGATGCAATTCTTGCTTACCTTCTGTGGAATCGGAGTTCTTGTTTCGTCGAATGAGTTTGATAAAGATGTAGCCCAATGCGAAAAAAAGTCCTCCAAGTAAAAGGGATCCCATGATCACCACGAGGGTACCTGGTCGGAGACCGAGCACGTTTTCGAATTCGACAACGTTCATTTTTGCTATTACTTACTGCACCGGTATCACTAAAATACCCACTGTCTCGTTTATAAGCAAAACCGGGTAAAATCCCACGGAAAAGTCACACTCCGGGTTCTCCAAAACACTACACTTGCTCACACTGCACACAGTACAACGAGTACACAACGACACGAGGAGAGGAGTCCGCCCTCTGGTCCTCTGATCTGGTCTGTGTTTCGTTTCTGCTTGTCCACACTCCACTTATCCCGTTTCTCGAAATCGAGCGCGTCGTCAAATAGACTATAGTGCTATCGAAGATATTATACGTGCTATAGTCTGGCTACAGTATAGAATGTGTATATGGACGGCAGGCAAGCTCTCTAGATGGCGCACAGTAGTGAGTAATTGGATTGCACAGAAGAGGTCGTGCTCACGTCCGACACTTTGCGGGATTCATATGAAACTCCAGAAATCGTCTCTGATGATGTTCCCTTCGGAAAGAACGGGATGAGTCATCAACACGCTGAAAATCTCGCAAAGCCACCCTCAACATTATGTTGGTCGAGGCCCGTCTTACACACTTTTTCCATTTTTTTTATATTTTATTTTCGTTGAGAGGTCCTTATTCCTAGCGAGGTTGGACGTTAATTGATGAGCGGCGAATTCTGATAACGTTGGTGACTAGAATTCTTTACGAGCGATGATTTCGTAAAACCGAAGAATAGGAATTCGTTGATATTGTGCTCAAGGTCAATGGTTTTTTTTTTTACAAAACAGAACAGAACGTGCCTCTCATG
Source organism: Andricus quercusramuli (assembly GCA_932178445.1). NCBI lineage: Eukaryota > Metazoa > Arthropoda > Insecta > Hymenoptera > Cynipidae > Andricus > Andricus quercusramuli. The sequence goes on along the minus strand of CAKNXH010060050.1, from coordinate 44,854 downwards.
AGGTCTCTCCAGAGTTCCGAATCGCGTGTCCGAGAGAAATGTATATACGCGTACCCTCGCCTTCTGCTTTTTCTTTTCCTCCTATCGTCATCAGCTGTTTCCCCCTTCTTATGGCCTCTTCGAAGAGGAGGATTCCCCACTCTTGATAAGAGCGATTATTTCCACAGTTTGCACGGTGCTCGATGGAGCACAATAGCACATATATAGTCGATAAGTCGATGATATGATAATCTGCGCTTTTGCAATCTATATCATCGTGTTCACAGAATTTCGAAAGTCCCGTCGTTATACATACTTCCAAACTGCAAACTTCATTTTTACATTCTCATTCTCTTTACATTTTGGCACTCACAGACTTCAAAAATGATACCATTTGGTCAGGGCGCAGTCCCATGCAGGTAGATTGGTAGAATAGTGGATCAGTTTTGATCAATCAGTTGCCGGCACAAGCTCTACACTGTTAGGAATTTCCTGAAATTTCAGTCAGTTTTCAATGACTTATGTCACTGAAATTTCATAAATCTGGCTTTGAAAATTAATTTGAGACCTTATTCATTAATTTTGAGTGACACGAAACTTTATTTTGAAGCAAAAGTTATTGAAATTTCATAAAATTGACTCTGAAACCTGTTTCAATTGCTTGTACACAAAATATTACTAGTGGCTGAATAAATTTCACTGTGGTTTACGTACATTTTATAAACATGCATTGAAAATGAAGTAACATTTTTTATTAAATTTAATAAACCTAAATGAAAGTATGAACAAAATTTAAAAATAATTCATGAAATTAAAATTTAGAAGTTTTGTATGTGATATACATTGAATATCCATAGGATATTCATGAAAATTTTCAAAAAATGCACTGCACTACCACTTAAAATAGATTCAAAACTTACATTGAAATTTCAATAAGGCTATTTAAATGTCAGTTTTGCATGAAATTTCAATGAGTTTTTCACTAATTGTAGTGTAAAAAGCTTCACTAACATTTTCATGAAATTTCATGAACTTACTTCTAACAGTGTGGACAACAAAATATTTGGTTGACCCAACCCAATTTTTTGGTGGTTTTAACAAAATCTTTTGGTAGATGAAGTATTTGGCTGATTCAACCAATAAAAATGGTTAGGTCAATAAAATATTTTGTTGAATCAACAAAAATTTGTTTAATTCAACCAAATTTTCATGTATATCCAACAAAACAGTTTGTTCGTTTGAAGAACATTTTTTTCTGAGTGAAGACTTAAAAAATTGTTTCTTCAAATTGTTGAAAATGCTCTAAATTTTTGTATGTTGGTCGGAAATATCTGGTTAACGAACTTTATTTTCATTTTGAGACCCTTAATAAGTTTATCAAAGGCTGACTCGATTGGACAAATCCTGCAAAAGTGAACGTGGCGAAGACATTCTCACTAACTCACAGGCACGCGCGCAGAAGAGAGACATACATCAAAGATATTATAAACGTAGATGCGGTGCGGGCTTAGTTACCCGCGATAAATATAGACGGCGCGTCCGGCGAAAATTGTAACAGGTTAGCTGGGTGGTTTATCTTGAACTTTCTTCTTAGTTTTTTTTTTAAACACTCTGTAAAAAATCTGTCTCAAGCTTCAAATCTGCAAAAATTCTTCATATATTCTTAAATGCACTTAAATTTCGGTTCAGTGTAGTAATTTCAAAATTCGAAAGTTCAAAAAAGTTCAGTGTGGTAATAAAACTTAAACTTCAAAGTACAAAAAATTATAATTTAAAAAATCATATACGTATAACACTCATAGAAAAACATGAACGTATTAAAAATTATAATACAAATATAAACATGATATTCTTTTTGAGAATATTACTCTCGCAATTCAGTTTATTTATTACCATCATATAAGTGCTTCTGTCATTATTAATTTTCAATTATTTTTTCCAAATAATGATGCATTTTTGGTGTACTTAGACATTGCACTATTTATTATTATATTCAGAAGTGCGGTGTTTATGAAGAGAAAGAGTGAGAAAGAGATACATGTCAAACTTTTCTAACCTTAAAAAAGCTTTCAACTGCTTTACCGTCATATTTTACCAGCCCCCTGGAACTCTGAGTTGAAAATGTACTATGTGTTGACGGTGGCCGTGTGGTGGCGCCAGCTATGCAGTTGGCCTATGATAGTTGCAAATGCATGGCAAAATGATAATATTGAATTTAATAACATATTTAAAGTAATATAATGACTGTGTCAAATAATGTTAAAGTGTTTTAAGTGATCTTTGCGACATTTTCCATCTCCTGAGCGAAAGAAAACTGAGAAAAACTGATTACAGATGTTAAAATCCGCATCTATTTACCGATGCTCCAGAATATCCGCGGTGTTAAAATTTTGAATAAAAAATGGTGAAGTGCGTTTGTTTTGACTGTAAATCGGGATATAAAAGTAATCGGGAGCAGGACAAATATAACAAGATTCAATTCTTCAAAGTGCCAAATGATCCGAATATTATTAAACAATGGCAAATAGCTATTTTAAGGGATGATGTCACCATGAATTTAATGAGACCGGGGAAAACCAGCAAATGACAGTGAATTTATTTTTGACCGTGAATTTTGTTCAATTATTCAGAAAAAAATCGGTGCAAGTTTGATTTCAACCGTTTTTAAAATAATTAATTGAATTATTTATTAACTGATTTAATTATGATATCATTCAGTTTACAATGCGTAATTCAAAAATCTTTTGCTCAAATAGTTTATATTTTATATTTAAATTTTTGAGCGTACATTTTTCATTAAAAGAATTTAAAAATGCAGTCTTAAAGAAGAAAGAAACATTGTTAAATCACAAGCATTTGGAATCGAAAATTTTTGATAAAAAATCTTTCTGGTTGATCAACTGTGAATATAAATTAGAATGATTTTTAAAATTGAACTATGCATTAAGGATTAACAAGTGAATGATAGTTAATTTTACAACACGATTGAAAATCAGTTAAAAATTTAAGAATTTCCAGATTTTAACGTTGAAGATTAAACTGTTCAAATTGGAAAGTCTTAGTAGTTAAATAAATTTAAACGCATGATTTAAACATTATCTATGATTTAAAATTGTGAAATAACGTCAAAATAGTATATTAATACTTGAAGACCTTTATTAAATTTAATAATATTGTTTTAGTTTACAATTTGGAACTTTAAAATTTGAAATTTTTTAATTAGGAAAAATAACATTTGCTTAATATTTAGAAATTTTGACTGTTCATTTGAAATCAGTAATTGTAAATCAAATATTCAAAATTAAACAAAAAAGCTAAACTTTGAACGTTATAATTTTGATTGTTCTATTTCAAAAAATGTAATTTGCAAGTAAAATTGTTGAATTTTGATGTATAATAAATATTGAACACCTATTATTATTCCTAGAAAAAATTCAAGCAAGTTGAATTAAGTTACAATTAAAAATTTGAAATGAATTCAAATAATTTAAACAAAGTGTCTACTTACACCGAAAAAATTTGGCTATTCGTACCGAAATTTCGGTGTGAATAGCCCACGGCCTAATTGAAAACAAAATATAGATTTGTGCAGGTTTCGAACAAAAAATCAAGAAGATTTTTAAGAATTGTGAAAGGCTTCAAAAGAATAAAAAACATTTTCTTAGGATTCTTAGGAAAATTGGGAATGACTTTTTATTTTGAAAAATTAATTTAAAGAGATTATTTAAAAAGATTGAGAAAGACTTCTCAAATTGTCAAAAATGAATCTGGAAGATTTTAAGTAAATATTTCTTATTTTGCAGGATTTAAGCGGAATTTTAGGAATAATTCGAATCATTTTGAAAGAAGTTTAAGCGGTCTGAAAAAAATTTTAAATTAATTCAAAATTTGAAAAAAATGTAAGACAACGTGTAGATGTTTCAATATTTTGAAATAAAAATTTGAAGCTTTTCAAGGATTTTAAAAGTATTTCAAATAAAAATATTTTAACTTCTGATTTAAGAAGTGTTCAGTTTATAACAAAAGTTTAATCGTTCAATTTTTAATATTTCTAGTTTAAAATTGCTTAAAATGACCCTGATTTTAAACTTTTCAAGATTAAAAAAGTGAACCAAAAATATACATTGTAAACAAATTTAATTAATTTTAATAAATTCATTTAAAAATTTGGTTTTCGGCATAACTATTTTATTGAAATTTAGCTGAAGATTTAAGACGAAAAGGGAATCTTCAATATACTTGTTTTTAAATTGAACATAAACTAAAGTTATTTCAAGCTAAAAAATAAACGTTGTTAAAAGTGATTTATAATATATATATATATATATATATATATATATATATAATGTTTCATTCTATAACTTAGGTTTTTTAAAATAATTTTACCTACCCCCTCTCTAACAAGTGCATTAAAACACATAATTTGTTTTGTAAAATATTTGAAAATCCGAAATGAATTTAAATTAAGAAATAAATAAAGTAAATATTATATAATATAATAAAAAATATTATAAAGTTTGGACGATTTTCTTTTCGGATATTCAAAACAGACACAAATAATTATTTGTCTGATTTAATTGCGTATGAATAATGATGTGTTGTAGTTAATAGGAATGCAGTGGGATTTTCGTCTAAAATTAGTGAATTTTACGATTTTCGCAAATTATTTTCAACTCAAAAGATTTAAAAAGTCTTAAAGATCATTATCTTTTACACAGAACTACCAGAAAATTATTTTTCTTCAACAAACTTTATTATTTTAACACTTTTGCCTTGCATTATTTGAATTCTAGGCCAACTGCATAGCTGGCGCCACCACACGGCGACCGTCAACTCTCATAACAATATTTTCCACAGGCCTCTACAGAGAAGTGGCATGGGGCTGTATTTTACTATGAACGAGAAAACAAGCGCCCGACTTCGTAGTACGGTGAGGGCAGCACCTCGATATGGCAGAAAATGTGATGTCCTATATATATGGTTCCCCCACTCTAACACCCCGTACTGCATCTACGTTTATAATATCTTTGCATACATGCGTAATGCGTATATACTGTAGCATGCAGACAGCAGCACTGAGGGCGCAGTCCCATGGAGGTAGATTAGTAGAATAGTGGAACAGTTTTGACGAATTCGGTGACTGCTACACTGTTAGAAGTAAGTTCATGAAATTTCATGAAAATGTTAGTGAAGCCTTCTACACTATGGTTAGTAAAAAACTCATTGAAATTTCATGCAGAACTGACATTTAAATAGCCTTATTGAAATTTCAATGTAAGTTTTGAAACTATTTTAAGAGATAGTGCATTGAATTTTTTGAAAATTTACATGGATATTCAATGTATATCACATACAAAACTTCTAAATTTAATTTCATGAATTATTTTTTAATTTTGTTCATACTTTCATTTAGGTTTATTAAATTTAATAAAAAATGTTACTTCATTTTCAATGCATGTTTATAAAATTTACGTAAACCACAGTGAAAGTTCAATAACTTTTGCTTCAAAATTAAGTTTTGTGTCACTGAAAATTAATGAATATGGTCTCAAATTAATTTTCAAATCCAAATTTATGAAATTTCAGTGATATAAGTCATTGAAAACTGACTGAAATTTCAGGAAATTTCTAACAGTGCACATAATAACCAAATTCTATGGTTGAATCAACAAAATTATCAAAGTTCCTGAAACATGACAAAAATACTTGCAAATAATATCAATGCAATATTTAATTTCGATGAAAATTAAAAAAGTCCAAAAAGATCCGTAAGTTTTAATCATGATTTTTAGTAGATTTCAACCAGATTTGCCAATTATCTCAATGATATTTTTCAATGGGACACACATTTAAAATGTTATACATAATGAATAATTAAGGACATTAGATTAGAAAACCGTCTTTAATTGTGGAGCGCGAGTGTCGCAATGAGAATGCCCTCAGAGCAAGGGATAATGGTGGGACATCCCATTTATGTCCCACGACTTCTCAGGCATATTCCAGGAGATTTCAGGAACATCACGAATGATATCCTACGGAGCGGAAATCTCGATATCCTTGGAATATCCCAAAGATATCTCAGAATATGCTGATGATATCCCATTAATGCCCCAATTTTTATAGTCCGGGATATCTCAAATTCCATAATTTGGGGCATCCTAGGATATTCTTACGATGTCTTATATTTAAAATGCAGGATATGCCAAGGATGTCCCCAATACCTAATTATATAATTTTTTATTTACTTTAATTAATGCAAAATTAAATTTACTCTAAATAAACAAACTCATCATTATTTCACAGAATATATATTTTCCCAGAGCTACAAATAAGAATCAAAGATCGTATGTAGAGCCGTCTTCATAACTTTTCAGCCTTGTCTTTTTTAACACTTGTGGCTTATTGTTGACCGTATATAGGTCGTTTTACTATACTTGCAAAATTGTTTTAAGTGTCACAATTTTGAGATGATATATATATATATTTTTTCTATATGTACGGGGACGGCGACTGATATTTGCGGCCGCTAGGGTCGCTAGTGCGCGTGGAGATGCACAAGACGACGGTTCCAATGGTGGTAACGTTTGCTATTCGAAATATATCAGTCTTTCGTAACGCAGCGTTGAGGTGATAGCTTAAAGCCCTATTTTGGAAATGCCAGGTATGTATGTGGCATTCGGGTTTAAAAATAAAGAAGCAAAATGCTTTCTACAAGGAGAAAAATAGTTTGAGAAACTTTACCAAACTCAATGGGTAAAGTTGGGACATATGGACACTTTGATAAAGTTTCATTTCTAGTTTGGTAAAACGAAATTCGGTAATACTTCATTCAAAAACATGAAAGTGTGACAAACTGACACGAATATCTTCTGAACTTTACTTTAATTAATACTGTACTTGATAGTTGACATTTTAATGCACATAATTGTAAAATATATGAAACTTTAGATAAGGATTACTGATCAGTTGGGTAAAACGCGGTCGAGGGCTTGGTAGAACATATAAGTGGGTTTACAGAAAAAGCATGAAGGAATCACTGACGCTCGAGATACTAACTGGCAGTTTGGTAAACCGTAAGCTTCTGTGAATCAAAAAAAAAACCTATACACAGTCAACAGCATACACTTACATACACATTAGTCAGTCACAGCCAATCAGAATACAATTTCGTTATAAATACACTGACGACGCCTAAACCTACTCACACACATAATATCCATATAAATAAGCCTAATACTACATTACTACACATATAAGACGCTTTCGACGTAACTACGCAGATGCACGCTTCACATTGAGAGGTGAAATTTGGAACTTTCTTATATACTAACTACACTGAGAAAAATGAATAGTTAGGGCTACTACCTTTTTATTAGTAAAGCATTAATTGGTTCTCACAACTGTTCAGTTAGTAACACCGACTAAGCAATTAGTCGGCTTAGGAAGCCGTTTGCAGTATTCGTGACTAAAATTTACATTAGTAACGTTTTAATAGTCAGAGCTACTAATAAATTAGTCATCTGTACTACTAATTGATTTATCTAACAAATTGAAGTAGGTAGCGTGACTATTTAATTTGCTATCTTGGTTGGTACGAATGAGAATGCGACAATGGTACCAACATACCTGCGGTGAAACGAGTCAGTGATGCCAATACTGGCGCCTTTTGCTACTGCGCTTGCGTTCGGGCCGCGCACTGGTTGGCCGCAGTTGGCGCGCAATTCAAAATTTGAATTAAAAACAATTCTTGTAATTTAAATAAATAATTATTGAAAATGCACAAGAATGTATATAAATGGTACAACTTCTGATTTTAGACTTCTGAAATGAAATGTTTAGTGAAATGTAAGTTATTCTTTGGAAGTCGAAGAAATTAAACTGCTATTCCAAAAATATATGTCTTATAAATTGTTTTTTCTCTAAAATCAGAAGCTGTACAATTTATATACATTCTTGTGCATTTTTCAATAATTATTTACTTAAATTACAAGAATTGTTTTTAATTCAAATTTTGAATTGCGCGCCAACTGCGGCCAACCAGTGCGCGGCCCGAATGCAAGCGCAGTAGCAAAAGGCGCCAGTATTGGCATCCGTGAAACGAGTGACAACGTTTAGACATGGCCGTCATAACTCGCTGTTCCCTTGATGTCTCGTTAGATTACAGCTCAGTATTTTTTATATAAATGATGGAAGAATCAGAAGTGTTGGAAAGTTTAGGCTTCGAGAATTATATCAAAGCATTCGAAGGTATGAATAAGAAATTGTGAAATCAAACGAGTTAAAAGTTTTACTGGAAATCCTTAGAAAGATCCCAGTGCATATATAGGGACATATTTTTTTAAAACGTCATATTAGCTGAACTGACATCAGCGTCTCTAAGATGTCTCGAAAAAAGATGTCCGCGTGCCCACTGGGATCCCTAGTAGCAAGATAACTGCAGACTGGCGCACGCTGGGCGCAAGAAAAAGAAGAATCTGTTTGCAGCCTGACGCCCGGCTGGTTCCGCTTTGATGTGATGTTCTGGCACCAGAGTCTGGTGTAGCAGATCCTGGCCCAGATTGGTCATGATATACACCAGACAAAATTGAAATAACGTAAAATGGTACTAAATAGGTTTCTGTAATAGTTTGATACTATATTGAAGCCCTTTCTGGGAGAATATACTGCAGAGACGTCACAACATTCCAGGAGACACACTGAAATATTAAAAACATAACCTGTTGCCGTATAATCTTGCATGCTTGCATGTTTGGTCATACTTGTGAATCGTTTACATTTCCGATTGCTAGATTTTCAATTTCACTATTTATATCCTAAATTAATTTATTAGTGTTTAAACTAAATACCAGAATCTGGTTCCTTTATTCACCAGATTCTGTTTTTCGTCTGGTCTGATCATTTTTCCCGCCAGTCTGGTCGACTAGAGGGAGCAGATGCTGAGCCAGAGTCTGGCCTCTGTCATACAAGGCAGACGTTGCTACTAGGGATATTTTTAATTCAGATTTCGATAGTATAGTGACAGATATTTAGATAAGCCCCTGTGACATACAGAAAATATTTATACCTACAAATTTGTTAGTAGACAACTAACAAAAATAGTTCTCACAACTAACTGAATAGCAGTACCATTATTTACTAACTAAAATGGTTGTCCCAACAATTTTATCACTCAAGTTTTTATAAAAAGATTTATATTATAAGATCTATAATTTTTGTAATATGTATTTTTTAATTGCTACTTTAAGTCTGAGTGATTTTCCTCTTTTTCTTTGAATAATAACTTGATTCTAATATTATCTGCGTAAGGTATTGAAATTACATCAAAGCACAATTTAATAAAGTTTCCAAATTTTGGACGACTTCGTTTAGAAATCATAAATAAAAAGTATTCGAAGCTGCAAATTTAAAATGAAAAATTGTCAAAAAATAATTACACCATTGCTTAAATACATGAAATTTACAGATGTTACTTATATTATCTTGGAAAAGATGAAAATTAAAAAGAGTTAAATATTTTTGAGTTAAGGATTTTCAAAATCACTTTAAAGTCTGTCCCACAGGTTTTTTGTGTATAATTCATATCCATCACAAATACGTTCCTTGATATTTTATTTTTATATTTTTATAACCTCTCGGGTTATCCTTAATTTTTTTTAAAATGTTTTAGGTGGGCTGAAAATTTTGTTGTTTTTGAAAATCATATTGTCTTAAATTGTCAACTTTACGGCAATCACTCATAAAATATGTCAATATAAAAAATAAAAGAACTTTACACAAGATGTGATTTAATTAACTTCTTTTCTTTTCGATCACTTTTAAAATTGATGCTCTTCAATTCTTGAATTGTTATTTGACTATTCATTACTTGAAGTTGTTTTGTATCTTTTTCAAAATTAGATCTACAAATGAAGGGTGCGGCGGCAAAAGCATGTAAGACCGTCGGGATAAATTTTTCAGGAGAGAGAAAAAAACCATCTCCAAAATCGAATGACAGAAAAATGCAAAATTCCATTTGAGATTCGATGCTGCTCTAGAGATATCAATAAACAAATTTTTGAAAAAGTTAATATTTTTCGAGATACAGCTCGTCAAAAATAAATTACTGTCGAAACCGTGCCAGTCTATGAATTTTTTATTATTTTTATTTTCTAAAATCCCAGTCAACATAAAACATATGTCTGGAAAATTATAAACGCTTGGTGAGAGACATAGAAGGCTGAAAAGTGAAAAATTAAATAGAAAAAATCGTTTATTGGAAAAAAATTGATTTTAAATTATCACAGCGTTATTTGTATACAAAATATTCAGTTTATTTTTATTTTGTAGCTATTTATTGCAATAACAGAATGTAATCAAATACAAAGATTTAAATTTTCGTATGGTTGATCACAGTTTATCGCGATGAAACCCCACTATCGGTTGGAATTTGGATATATCATTTCACCACAATGTCAGGTAGAATTTTAGAGAATTTATAAGCCAATAAAACGTGTTTAAAAAAATTGCACTTACATAGTTATAACATGTAGTTATTTGCATAACTATTTCTGTTTTTGCATCTGCTTTAGGAAAAATACGTCAATTGCGTTCCATTCTAATTTACAAAAGCTCATTCCATTGCTTCAAAGTTTCTTTACAATTATATTCGTCTCGTTTTTAGGGAAGTTATTTTATTTAAAAATAATACGTAAAATTGTTTTTATTTAGTCATGTTTCAAATAAAACAATTTACTATATGATATTTAATAATAACGTGATGAATAAAATGTTTTATAAAACATGTTTTATATTAGTACTTTTCGCTCGATAAAAAAAATATTATAAAATCAGAACATTTCGAAGAAGATTTGAAACACATTTGAAATTTCAAGTTGTGTAATTTTTTTAAAATAGACAATTAGCATTTTTAAACAAAAATCATCAAGATTACCGATTTTCAACAATTTTAGGTTAGGTTAACGTTTTATACCAAAAACTGGCGTTGTAAAGCAAAAATTACTATAGTTCAAATAGTATAGCAAATTTTTGAAGAGTTGCAAGTAATATTAACGTTTTTCACACAAAAAAATCGGTCATCTTGCAGAAAAGTCATTGGATTTTGAAAAAGAGTTACAATTCTTAATAATTTTCTGTTATTTTATGTTTTTGTTTACCGTTGGGAATTATGAGTATTTTTAATAAAAAATTATTAGATTTCAAAGAATATGTATCATTTTTCAACAACTATAGCTTATGTTGACGCGTTTCATCTGAAATCGGTATTTTTCACATGTCATTAAATTTAAAACCAATGACTTTGTTTAAAATAAATTATATTTCAATAATTTCCAAGAAGATTTAGAACTTTTAACCATTTCAGGTTATGTTGGTGTTTTACACTAAAAATCGGTCTTTTTAGTGGAAAATTGGTATTTTTAATAAAAAATAATTTGATTTCAACAAAGATTAAAACTTTTGTTTAATTATAGGTTTAAGGCTAATGTTTTTCACCAGAAATATCGATATAGGTTTAAAAAAAGATTTACAATTTTAGAACAATTTAAGGTTATGTTAACCCTTTTTACCAGAAATCGATTATTTCAAATAAAAATCATTTTACTTAAAAATTAAACTTAGGATTTAGAACAACTTTAGGTTAGATTAGTGTTTTTCGTAGGAAATTCAGCATATATTGTATACAAGTATAAAATATATTGATTGTGACTTTCTTTGAGAATTTTGATGTTCACTTTTGGCTTTAGGGTCAAGTAAATTGAAAAAAATTGAATTGTTTCGAACGTTTCCCCTGGCGGACCGGCAGAACGCAAACATTACGCTACAGCGTAATGGTAAAGTAATGGTAAAGTAATGGTAAAGTAATATGGCATTATAATTAATAAAAGAAACAAAATTAATATGTAAACTGTTGCAATTATAATGAAACGTTAAAATTTACGTTAAATGGTCATGCCGTATTTGCAACAAGTTGCTTTCTCAGCGTTAAAAAATAAAAAAACAAAGTGGCTGTCATTTAAGTTGGGCCCCTGACGACTAGCAACCCACTTGAAGTCGCGTTAGCGGGTTGCCAATATGCAGGGGCCCGACTTCAATGACTGTCACTTTGTTTTTTTATTTTTTAACGCTGCAAAAGCAACCTGTTGCAATTACGACATGAGTATTTAACGTACATTTCAACGTTTTATTATAATTGCAACAGTTTACATATTAATTTTGTTTCTTTTATTAATTATAATGCCATATTACTTTACCATTACTTTACCATTACTTTACCATTACGCTGTAGCGTAATGCTAGCGTTCGGCCGGTTCGCCAGGGTCGGTACACAATGGTGGTCCTTATCACTAAATTTGATTATATCTGCAAAAATTACATAATTTCTTGTAGGTACGCAATGCACAATTCAAAGTGTTACTTTTTGGTTAATACTACAGTTGACAAATTATACAGAATGTTATTATAATTAATGAAATTATATACAAATTTATGTAAAAGTAAATTTTTTTTTCATTACACTGAGTAAAACTACAAAATTATTTAAAACTTTGTTGTTAAATAATTACACAGCCATACAAAAAAATCGTTTTTTTCCTGGAGGTCAGACCATGTTGACTTTATGTTTTTTGGGTCGCTGAATCCGAATCTGAGGTAAAAAAAAACCCAGCAAGTCAGGGTTTTGACTCAAACTCAAAAAACCTCATAAAACTATTTTTCCGAGTCCGGGGATCAGACCATGTTTACTATATGTTTTTGGGGTCGCTGGATCCGAATCCATGGTCCGAATCCTCTCAACCTTAAATTTAAAAGGAAATTCCATTTAGGTCAAGAAACATCCTTTTGTTACAAGAGGACATTTCTCTGAGTGGCAGACGCACGTAAGTCGGATGAATAAATTTCACGATTTCTTTGAAAATCAAAACCCAGACGTGCTGGAGTTTTCTAGACCACGAATTTGGATCCAGCGAGCTAAAAAATATATAATAAACATGGTCTGACCCCCAGGCTTGAAAAAAAAGTATGAGGACTTATGAGGTTATGTAAGAACCCTGACGTGCTGGGGTTTTTTGGACCTCGGATTCGGATTCAGCGACCCCAAAAACATTTAATAAACATGGTCTTACCTCCAGGCCCGGAAAACGATTTTTTTTGTGTGGCTGTGTTATTCATACATTCTTTGAAGATTTTCACCATGTAGATTTGACAAAAACCTTTATTACACTGAGTGGTAAAAAAATATTTTTTTAAATAAACAAATTTTAGCTAAAGAATTCTTGAAATGAAATTATATAGTGAAGTAAATTTGATGAAAATATTTTATTGATTTTTCGTATGAAAGATTTCAGTTTAAGAAATTGTTTTTAAAAAATTTTTATTTTTTATTTTTGAAATTTGAAATTGAATTTTCTGTTATCATTACCAAAATTTGCAAAATCACATTATAGTAAGAGTTTTTGTGAAAAGATTTTTTTCGAAATCTCATTTGAAGGGTAGAAATGCAAAAGGAGTCAAGCGCCAAATTTTCGAAATCGGGTTTATTAGCTCAAAAAATCAGATCAATTCTATTACACATGCCTGCCAAAGGATTTTTTTGGGGCATCATTTTTCAAAATGTATGTTCTTGTGTTCATAGTCCGAGAAGCTTTTCTAACCACAAAGTACAAAATCAAATTTCATTTTTCTCGATACTGGCTAATTATTTTTAATTAATATTGGGTCCCTTTCGTTCAGCACTGAATAACCTAAAACCTCATTCCTCATTTTTTGGAAATATGTCAAATTATTACTTCTATCGTCATTATTTTGAAGTTGAAATCTCAGTTTCACACCATTTCGAAGTCATGATTGGATTTTCAAATTTCGCAAAACTGCATGATTTTTTGTGAACAAACTTTTTGGAAATCAATTCGTCCATTCAATAGCTAGAATTCAAAATTTTTAGTTTTTTCTCAAACTGCAAATTGACTCCACAATTAATGTTGAAAGATGTTAAAAGTCGATACGGACCCAAAATCTAACCTCGAAACGTGACCTGTTTCATTCAATTTCTCGAAACCGGATAGCTTTTTGTGAGCAAACTTTCTTTAGTTCGACAGAGCATGAAAGTATCTCGAAAGAGCTTTCTTATTTTTTTCTTAAATGGTCCCGCTGAATTTACAACATGTTTTTAGTCTCTCCTGAAAAAAGTGAAAAATGGCGCTTGACTCCTTTCGCATTTCTACCCTTCATTTATTGACACAATAATTTAAAAACAAAATTCAATAAAATCTAAGTTCATATTTATTTTAAATTTGAACGAAGTATTAATTTTTTTAACCTTCTAGTATTGACATTTTTTCAATTTGTATCATGCATTAACAAAAATATATAATTTCTTTTTTTCGTGATACAACGAATTTCAATTTTGATTTTCTCGGAATAGGATTATTTTTTTGGATCAAAGCTTTTTTATTCTCATTGGAATACAATTTTTTATCCCACTAAATGAAGAAAAAAACTACAAATTTTGTAGGGAAACCACTAATATAGCAAAAAGCATTGAAATTGCACCACTAAGGTTTACGCCAGGGGCGTTAACTTCGATCCGTGGTAATCAACTTTGCAATAACCTTCTTAAATGAACTCCAATTTTATTTTGCAATTGTAAAACTAATATTCATTATCAAATAATAAATGCCGACGAGGACTATGAATGGGTTGAAAATTCAACACCTTATTCATGATTTAAAAAATAGTAAATATCTTCGAGGTGCTCAATACTTGTATACGATCCTGCAAGATTAGGGTGGTGGTGGGGGCACGGTGGTCAGGAAGGACGAATAGGTATCACAAAAATGGCAATAAAATCGGTTTACGGGATGATATTCGGGCAGTAATATTCATCAAAAATCCGTTCGAATGGAAATCCTAGCTGATCCTGTTTTCGAGATATCGTCAAATTACGTATTTTAGCTATTTCATCAATGGAACGTAATGAGCTGTACCTTAAGTATGCATTTAAATGCTAATGTAATTATTATTTGTATGCTAGGTATGTGTAGAATAGATAAATATATGTATGTTCAACACCTTTGTATATATTATAAAAATTATATATATATATATAGGTGGAATTGACATACTTCAGACCAAAAAAAAGGTAGATTTGATGTTAATAACCTTTATTCTCAGCTGCCGAC
>CAKNXH010060050.1:3789-19702 GCA_932178445.1 Andricus quercusramuli | reverse complement strand
GTCGGCAGCTGAGAATAAAGGTTATTAACATCAAATCTACCTTTTTTATGGTCTGAAGTATGTCAATTCCACCTATATATATAATTTTTATAATGTTATGTTACTCAGACAAACAACATCACTCTATTCCATCATTGAATTTATTGAGAAAAAAGCTCACAGGGCTATAAAGCACCTTTAGGAGCTAAACAGAGTATACACATATAACAATGTACAGAGATGTAAAGAAATATAAATATATAGATGTAGAATCTAGAGTGTAGTGTACATATTCTTACAACCCCGATTTAATATTAAAAATGTACATTCAACGACATTATCGGTTATATAAAAAAGTAAGTAAGTACATGTAAGTATATGCTGTAAGAAGTTACTTAAATCTTATATTAAGATGGCACTGTTGGTAAACTTATCTTAAGATATAAGTAGACAAAACAAAAAATAATATCATTAGCACACCTTATAACAGAAAAAACATAAGTGAATTAAAAAAATAGTAATGATAATTTAAATAGAACTGAATATAGTAGAGAGAAAAAACAAGATACAGGCTAAGTCCACAGAGTTATATCAAATAAAGGTGTACCCATAGATTTTAGAAAATCAGAGAACATCTTTTTAAATGCAAATACTGTGGGCGCATTATGAATATTATTAGGCAGTTTATTCCAAAGCCGTCTCCCTCTAATTACAAAAGATTTTTGAATTAAACATGTTCTATGAGCAGGTATTGCCAGGGTACGACCTCTATCGCGCAGCCCAGGCTGACCTGGAAGGTTCAGATTCTCCCGCAAAAACAATTCCAATAAATATACAGGCTTTTCATTTATAAAGATCATGTACAGCAAATTACCCATAAAATATTGTCTTCTCTTGGCAACTGTCATAAAGCCAGCTCTTTCCCTATACTCAAAAATATGATCGAATTTGGACAAGTTATATATAAAACGGATGCAGGCATTGAAAGCACGTTCAAGTTTGCAATTAAGGTCATCAGAGATTCCATCATATACCACACACCCATAATCAAAATAAGGAAGAATCAAGGCTTTTACAAGATGGATTCGCGTAGCTGTAGGCAAAGAGTCCCTACTCCGACTTAGCTGATGTAAAGTCCTGAAGGTTTTGCGAGATATAAGTTCAACATGCTCTTTCCAAGAAAGAGTCCTGTTGAATATCAAGCGAAGATCATTAACTGAATCAGAGAAGTCAATAGCAAGACCGTTCAAATACAAAGATGGGAGGGAATCTAGGACTTTTGATGGATTATGAATGGAGGATCCAACTAGCAAAGCACATGTTTTCTGAGGATTGAGTTTCAAACCATTAGATACAACCCAGTTGTAGACGTTATTAATATCTTCCTGAACCATTTGAAGTAGGTCCCTAAGGGTACAAAGAGGCCCAGAAAGATATATTTTGCTATCATCAGCATAAAGGTGATATTTACAGTAGCGCAAGACAGCTGAAAAGTCGCAAGTGAACACATTAAACAATTTGGGGCCAAGTATTGAGCCCTGGGGAACCCCACTCTTCACTTCATTCCAGTCAGAGCGAAGACCATCACTGTTTGCTACACATTGCAAGCGATTACTTAAATAAGACTTAAACCAATTTATGGCACTGTTAGAGATATTAAGGCTTTTTAATTTTCGGATTAAAAGGTCATGGTTTACCAACTCGAACGCTTTGGAAAGATAAAAAAATACAACAATCGTTACTTCATTTTTATCTATTGCAGCTTTTAAATCAGCACTAAATTTAAGGGAAGCAGTGATGGTACTATGCTCCCTCCGGAATCCAGAATGGAAAGGGTCAAGCAGGTTATGTTTATCCAAATATTCAGTGAGCTGGTTATCCACTAATTTCTCAAGAGGCTTGGCTAATGCACTAAGGATAGAAATAGGACGAAAATCTGTTAGAGATGAAGGGTTTGTAATCTTAGGAACAGGGCGAATCAAAGCTTGTTTCCATATATTGGGGAAAATCCCAAGCTGTAGAGAACAATTGTAAATGTGAAGTAGAACAGGAAGTATCACACGGAGAGAAAGTTTAACCATTTTAATAGATACCATCGATACCGATAGCTCCTGAGCTTATCTTGGCAATTACTGGAAGCAGAGAGTCAGCCCCAATATAAGAGAAGTAAAAGTTAGCATCATGAAAGGGAGGCAATTCACTGGATAACAGAGTAGTATCAATTGGTAAAGGCTCAATCAGGAAACGATTCATGAAGTCATTTACCGGGTAGTTCTGATCAAAGGCATTGACTCTGAGAGGGAATAATTCCAAGCCGCCGAAGGACCTTCCAGATATTTTCATCCCTATTCTTGTTAACAATTGCATTATAGTTATATTTATTTCTAGAGTCATTAGTCATTAGTCCTCCTAGCCTGAGAATACTTTCTGTCTCTTTCCCTTTTGAGACTTTTAATCTCTTTCGATATCCACGGACAAGTTTTTTTCCCCGCCTGAAAATCATCTACTGGGGCTACTACATCAAATGTTGAAATTAATATATTATTGAGTTTTTCTACCTTTGAATTTAAATTTCTTTCAGAAAATACACTTCTCCAGTCAGCTTCAGAGAGCAGAGTGAACAATCTATCCATCGGGGTGCTTGAATTTTTGGCAACGGGACAGTAAAAGTGATAAAACTGTCGAAAACCATTCCCGAATGCAGTTGATTGACGACAGTCGATTTTGGATGTAGACATTACATATCATCGAGTCTCCACTGTCTATAATCCTCGACGTCATTCCGGCCGAGCGATAACCGCGTCTGTCCGTGCTTAACGTTCATTCATTAGGAAGGTTGATTGTGTTCATTTGATTTGGGTGTGTTGGTTGCTTTCGTTTGGGTTATTGTTGTTGGTCACGTTCGTTTGAGTTGGTTTGGGTGTCGTTGTATTTCCTCATTACCTTACTTCGTTACTTTTACAATGGAAATTTTATCTCAGCAACAGAAGATTGAAATGATTCTCATTTATGGAGAAAGTGGCAGGAATATCAATGATGCACTCACGCTTTATGCTCAACGCTTTCCAGAAAGTGTTCCTTCACGCGCTTCTTTTTACCGGGTTGTCCGAAACTTCATCACTGACGGAAGTGTACAACCGAAAAAAAGGAAGCGTCAAGTAACAGTTACTGGAGTTGATGATGAAATTGCAATTTTAGCTGCAGTCACTCATGACCCTCATGTTAGTACTCGACAACTAAGCCGCGATTCCGGAATGTCTCTATCCAGTGTTTGGATGGTACTAAAACGTAATAATTATCATCCGTATCATATTTCACTGCATCAAGAACTTCATGGAAATGATTTGCAGAACCGAGTGACATTTTGTCAATGGGCGGTTCAGCAGATACAAGGAAACCCGAATTTCTTTTTTCTAGTACTCTTCACAGACGAGTTGTCTTTCACAAACCATGGTAACGTTAATCGGCACAACATGCATTATTGGAGTGTAGAAAATCCACATTGGTTGCGTGAAGTTGAGCATCAGCGTCCATGGTCCGTGAACGTTTGGTGTGGAATAATTGGAGATCAATTTATCGGTCCGTATTTTATTGATGGAAATTTGAACGGTGAAAAATATTGTGACTTTTTAGAAAATCAACTTCCAATATTGCTGGAAGACCTAAGCTTGGAAGTGCGACACAACATGCGGTTTCAACATGACGGTTGTCCAGAACATTATGCGGAAATCGCGAGGGAAGTACTCAATCGCGAATTCAATGGACGATGGATCGGTAGAGGAGGTCCAGTAAATTGGCCTGCCAGATCGGCAGATCTTACGGCGCCGGATTTCTATTTGTGGGGTTATCTAAAGAATCGCGTGTATCAACAAGTGCCCACAACTCGTGATAACATGATCGAGCGAATCATGTCTGCTTGTGCACAAATATCACCAGACACAATTCGCAGTTGTGTGGAATCTTTCAAAGCTCGGATTAACAAGTGCATCGAAGTGCGAGGACACCATTTTGAGCACTTATTGTAAAATAATTAATCGAAATCAAGCATCCCTGTGGTGAGAGGCAAGGGGACTCACCGAAATCAAGCACCCCGATGGATGGTGAGAGGCAAGGGGACTCACCGAAATTAAGCACCCCGAAGGGAACAGACCACTACTACGTCCGCGTCGTTATTCCTGGGTAGAGCTAAAAGTAGTGTCAACAATTTCGTTTTTCGCAATTGCAGCGCCATCTAACGCGAATCGAAACAAATTTTCCGGATAAAACTTTCGTATTTCGTAAAGGAGAATCTGATTCTGTGATAAAAAATTGGGGTTGCCATTTGAAATTACAAAGTTACCCCCACCCCCTGCCTCCTGTGGGGGTGGGGGTGGGGTAAATTTTAACAAATCTTGTTTCCCCCTCAAATATAAAGTTCTTATTTCAGACATTTTTTCCGTAGGATGCGTATTTTTTGAGATATTTCGTTGTCTCAAGTTAAAAAAAACACCCTATATATATTATATAATATATATATATATATATATATTTCGTTTTCGATTCCTTTGGAATAGAACCGAAGGGCCTATGACAAAGCCACCGAACGCGTCCTCGGGTTGCGGATAGAGGGTCCCTGTACCAAGGATTTTTGCTGAATATGGTTACAATAATTAATAAGCAGTCGCGGACAATTGTCCAGGGATGGTCCCGAAGGAATATCCCCTAAGCGAAGGCGTAAGAACCGTGCTGAAAGCTGAATGGCACCTGAGTGAGGTGTCTTTAACGGTGACCCTGGGATACCGGGCGACCTCTCAGAGTATCAGCCTTATCCTTGCACGCGGGGCTCTACAAGGATGGACGAACCCTTTCCCTAGCTGCTCGTGGGAACAACAATGAAACCACCAAGACACCAAAATGTTGTAGATGCAGTTGAAAACGATCGAACGCGCAGAGCACCCGACATTGGGTCGGCAAACAATGCCGATCTTCCTAGAATTCGGGGTGCTGGAAATAATTTGGATAGAAACACGACGACGAACCGGCGAAACGCCCACATTGAGTGGACGGATCAACTTAAGAATGACGTGCTAGACTGCTACGATGCCAGCATCATCCCTGTTCGCGGAGGCTTTATGGCGCGTTTGCATACTCTTTGGTGCCAGAAACACCTAGAGCTTCAGCACTTTTTGCATCAGTCTTTGCGAAATCAAGCCGACTACCTCCGGAAACATGGATATGTACGCGGAGCGCTTCCCCAACCGCTACTTGATCAAGCTGCAGACAAAGATGAAGCGACATTAAGACCAACCGCAGAAAGTAGGCACCTTCTGAAAGATGATTGCAATTTCAGTACAAGGAGGAACATCAACATCCAAGTTCCTCTTAAGCCCCAAGATCTGGCTGAAATGGATACCTCCCTTCGTCGAGATACCTCGCAAGAGTCCGACCTCTGGACCATTAATTGCTCAGTTTATGGTGCTGCGAGAACTTTGGCTGATTCAAGTCGAAGGCTAAAACCGATGATGGATCAAAAGACCAAAAGACGCTTGCATGAACTGAACAAGAAAATTGGATGGGCAAGACAAAATGTGTCCCGTGTTCAATGTGTGATTGATTACATAACATTTGGTAGACCGTTCACGAAAAGGATTCGAAAGTTCGCCCAAGAACTAAGGATCTTGAATCATACACTAGACAAGTGAAAGCTGCTGACAATCAAGCAGCATATTGTTGACAAAATACGGCTGTTATCCGAGACAAGGAGGAGAATACAAAAGAGGGAGAGATGGATCAGGGAGAATCAACAGTTTCTCGCTGACCCATCGTGCCTCTTCAGTGATCTCCCTGTTTCTGTGAAAAATCCACTCCAGCCCAAGGAGGTAGAGACTTTTTAGAGAGAGGTATACCAGATCCCGAAAACACTAGAGCTGAAAGAAGATACTGAGAATATCATCCGCCTCAAGGAGTTTTGCAACATCCTCACAAAATCTGAGGAGGAATGTCCATCAATCACTGCCGAAGAGGTGAAAAAAGCACCTAGAGGCACGAAGAAATTTTCCGCTGCTGGACCAGATAGTATCAAGAACTTTTGGTGGAAGAAGTTTACTTTTATACACCAAAATTTGGCCCGCATATTCACCTCATATTTAAAGTCGGAGACGCCGATTCCGCAGTGGCTGGTGTTAGTACGCACTATACTCCTGCCGAAAAAAGGCAATTTGTCCAGCCCAGAGAATTACAGGCCAATAACTTGTTTGAACACACTGTATACGATCTTCACAGCTGTCTTAAACAACAGGATTGTTTGGCGAATTGAGCCTGTATGGCGAGAGATGTACGAACAGCGTGGCTCGAAAAAAGTTGTAGCAGGCTGTCGAGAGAACCTGCTAATTGACAGGTGTATCTGTAAAGACGCTGCAGCCCATCAGCGCGTCCTGTCAATGGCCTGGATTGACTACCGGAAAGCTTTTGATTCCACCTCTCGTAGACTTATCATCTGTCTGTTGGAAAGCTTGAAGGTACATCCACACATAGTGAGATGCATAGAGAGATTGATGGCGCTTTGGAAAACTAGACTTACCATCTCATCTAGAAATTATCGTCTGATAACGAACAACGTCACCTTCCAGAGGGGCGTCTTTCAAGGTGATACCATGTGCCCTTTGCTTTTTTGCATCACATTTCTGCCTCTATCTTTCGCACTACGAAATTCTCCTGGATATCTCTGTGGCGACACTAATCAGCGCGAGCATAAGGTCACTCATGTATTTTATATGGATGACCTGAAGATCTATGCCTCTGGTAAAAGCAAACTTCAATCTGCTATAAATATCGTCAAGAGCTACACAGGAGAGATTGGAATGGACTTTGGTTTGGACAAGTGTGCCAAAATTCATCTGAAGAAAGGAAAGATTACTGGCGTTCCCAAGGACACTGAGCTTGTGGATATAAGTGTTATTAGACATCTTAACACTGGAGAGACCTATACATACCTGGGCGTGCCTCAAAGCCGCATTCAGGACGTAACATCAGTGAAGGAGTCTCTCCGAAGCAGATACAAGCATCTTCTTCGACAGATTTGGTCTTCCAATCTGTCGGCGTTGAACAGGGTATCTGCGACTAACATCCCGCGATTATACGTTTCACGCCGATAAGGCGGACGCGGACTTCTGAATCTCCAGTGTCTTCATAACCGAATTGTTCTAAGTACAGCTTACATCGTTGCTAATGACAGAGATCCGCTCCTAAAAATGGTCAGGAATCACGAGGTGATTGGCGAAGGAGCGTTCCTTTAAAAAGCCGCGGAGCAAGTGGCCGAGACCCTTGGCCTGAATTTGAACATCAGAAGTGAGGAAAGTGCATTACTCCATCTAGATGCTTCACGTCTGAAAGCGGAAGTAAGGAAAGCAGAGGTTGGAAAATTTCACCAAGAGCTACTCGACAAGCATATGCACGGAAACTTTTACAGAAATGTAGAAAAGCAGACCTTGTCCAAGGAGAAAACTTTTGCTTTCCTCAAATCATCAGGGCTCAATTCAGGTACAAAGGGTTTTAGTTTTGCATGCCAGGACGGTGTCATTTCCACCTTAGCATACCGTGCCCGCATTTTATGTCAAAAAGTTCCCAATGATAGGTGCAGAGCGTGTCATGCACACGGTGAGTACCTAGAACACATACTATCTGGGTGCCCGACCCATGCAGGAACAACGTACATCTATAGACATAATGCAGCTCTAAGAGTACTTTATTACCATCTTTGTCGCTCTTACGGTGTTGGTCGCGACCCTGCCCTGCCGAACGCTCCAAGGGATATAGAGTCATTCGTCGAAACGAGAAGTGCCAAATTTTCTGGAACTACGACTTTTCGGGCAGCAGTCTCCGTTACGCACTCGAAGCCTGACATTGTTCTCCAAGACTTCGAGAAAGGAACTATATTCGTGATCGAATACTCGGCTGCGTCCGAATACAACATCACAGCAAAGAAGAAAGAAAACGTGATGGGTGCTCTCGGAGGTGCGAAACTATCACTGGTTCGTAACCTGAAAGCCATACCCGCGTGCCAAAAATATGCCAAGGCACTTGCGAGATGGATGCAGAAAGCTGTCATCCTTGGGTCGCTTCGTGTCTTCAAGATACACGAGGGTTTCGCTGGACTGTCCTTGAGATTGACAAAAACACGCACATAAATTTTTAAATATATGTGCTTGTATATATATATATATATATATATATACTTATATATATACAAAGGTGTTTAACATACATATATTCATCTATTCAACACATACTCAGTATAACAATAATAATTTTATATGCATTTGAATGCATACTTAAGGTATAGCTCATTACACAGAAAAAACTTAGGGTAAATAATGTTGCAGGTAATTTCGTATTTTTACCTGTTCGTATGGGTAAAACACAAATATTACCCTCGATGGGCAGAAACTGTCTTTTGTTCTCATTAAAGTTGTCACCACCGTATTGAAAATTGGAAAGCCACTAGCTTTGAATCGCTGAAGTGAAGTTAGCTGATGGTTGGTGTAGCAGGCAAATCGGATAAGTACGGCTTCATAAAGGCTGTTTTGACGAATCGTTAGAATTGTCAGAAGTTCAATATGACATTTACAAGGCCTTCAGGGTAAACATTAAGAATTACTCCCGAACGTAGGTAAACGCAGAATAATACCCTAGATGTGCAGGTAAAGTTTACCCACATGGGGTAATTTTTGTTGCAGGTAATCTTTACCCCGAATCCCGGGTAAAGTTTACACTTAGTTTTTTCTGTGTACGTTCCATTGATAAAATAGCTCAAATACGTGATTGGACGATATCTCGGAAACAGGATCAGCTAGGATTTCAATTCAAACGGATTTTTTATGTATATTCGTGCCCGAATATTATCCTGCAAACCGATGTTATTGCCAGTTTTGTGATACCTATCCGTCCTGCCTGACACCGTGGGGAGATGCCAGGCGACTACGACTCGAATGTCGGTTTACCAAACTGTCGTATAAAGTCTAACGTAGCAAAAATGAAAATCTCTTCCACAGTGGATAAACTTTCATACAATGTGGAGAAAATAATAACATAACCAAAATCAATTTTTCTCTAGAATTCATTTTAAACTTTACCAAACTTTCGATTAAATAATACATTTTTTACTTAGAAAGATTCACCGAAATTTGTCATTCAATAACAGACTTCAAGAGAATCATTAACATTGTATAATTTAAAGTTTGCTTGACATTACATTTGCAAACTTTGCTTTTACAAATATTAAATTTTATCCAATTTTTCCTCAATGTATGACAGAATAGTTTTCAATAATTACACCACGTGCATTAATGTTTACTTTCGAAAATCTTTACTGTACATTTGGAAACTGTAATCTGCGCTATTAAAGTTTACCGAACTGCCATGTATTATTTAACCTTTTGCATCGTCACAAATTATTACAATAATGTCCAATATTTTCCGTTTGGTCCATATATCCCAATTGTACTCAAAAGTTTGGTAAAGTTTCCTAAACAAATTTTCTCCGTGTAAATAACAAAAAACTATGGAAACTGTAAATAATGCCTTGAGCCCGCGTACAATATATATCTCCACTCACGGTGCTGCCCCCTAAGCTTTGCTGTCCAAAAGTATAACCTAGTAAGTCATATTTGTCGCAAAGGCTATTTTCCAGCATTTATGCACGAGAAAATGACCTCTATCGGAAATGTTACTTACTAGGTTATACTTTTGTACAGCAGAGCTGAGCTTGACAAATCGCCGTCCCCATATGTGTAGATTTAAG
Source organism: Andricus quercusramuli (assembly GCA_932178445.1). Taxonomy (NCBI): domain Eukaryota; kingdom Metazoa; phylum Arthropoda; class Insecta; order Hymenoptera; family Cynipidae; genus Andricus; species Andricus quercusramuli. Next base: position 9,945 of record CAKNXH010060050.1, on the reverse strand, counting down.
TATAGAACGTAAAACGCACAATAGATAAACATAAAACTAAAGCTATATTTGGCTAAATCATAAAAAAGTAAATAAGTTTTACATTAGTATGTCAATTTCAATGAATTCATGCATGCAAGCTGAAGGTTTAAAAAGATCAGAAGTTTCGGCTTTTTCTACGTTACAGTCAACTAAACCTCAACAGTGCACACAATGCATAAATGTCTAACGAGTTTAATCGGGTTTACAATAGAAATCAAATCATTAGTAACAAAAGTAATGAACAAAAATTTGTATTCAATAAAATGAAAAATAAAATCAATTATGTAGTTGAAACAGAAATAGTCATCGCTGAATAGTACATGCAAGGTTTGATTCTCAAATAGTAATGCAAATAAAATTGAGATAAGTAATAATAAAAAGTTAATGTAATACATGAAAAAATAAATAAGTTAAATGGACATAACAAATTGTAACAAATTTTTCGTGAGTTTTATCCATTGCCACAGAAATCCGCGGACATACATTTATCTATAACCTCCGCCGCGAGCTTTCATATATGGGGCATTATTTCTAAACTGTCTCAACTTTAAAAGTCATGTTCTTCGATTTTCTTTAAATTCTGGGAATATGTTCACCTACCTTATAGTACTTAATCGACAAATGTATAGACCACAAAAACCACCCCTCTCCAAGTGATGGGGGTGACATTTTCAACCCCAGCGCCTGCACAGGTATTTTCAAAAGCTTGTAACTTCCTTTCTATTTTAGCGATTTAAATTTTTATGAGGGTTTTCGAAAGGCTATTTCTTGCTCTTTTATTATATTTTCTTAACGAAAAAAAAACGAAAAAAGTTTTAAGCGTTTTTCAAACAATTTAATTGTTTATTTAACTTTTTTAGCATTTTAGGGCATTTTCATTATTTTTTAAATAGACTTAAAAGATAGCTGTGACCTTTTGGCTTCAAAAAAGATCCTCAGCAAAAAAATGGTCCAGTGAATAGTTTCCGAGAAATAGGCCCCGATGTGAAGGCAGTCCTAATGCTCGTGCTCAGACGCAATCCTTTAATAGTCCGCAGACTAGTTTGCAAGTCTATCATTCTTTCAACACATTCAAGTTTATTCAGAATGACATTAAATCAGCTAATACACAATTTAAGAATGCTTGTCGGCGGGTCAGAGGAAGTTTATATTATTTGTTATTTGTTATAAACAAATAAAAAATGCAAACTACCCTTTTCAGAAGTGGTGTTGATTTTTCTCAGCATGAATGATTCCTTACTATTATAGTTCGTCAGTTTACAATAATTATTGATTATTCATGAATATTCCATGAATAAGTGCCCAATTTAACCATTGTTAACATGTAAACAGTGCATTTTCAAATGAATCAACTACAGACACATTATGAACTGAAGAGTACAACTGTTTCCTTTAAATTTTCTCTGGCCCATTTAAATAAATCACGAGCACTTAGAATCTGCTTATCTGCTGGACGCTGCAAGCTAACTCTTGATGCAAGTCGCTTTAAATTTCCTCCGATTCCATCGCATGGAAACAGTTGTACTCTTCAGTTCTAAAGATGGTCATTCAGCAATGACATTGGAATTAGCAGATCTGTTCAGTAAGTCTGTCACAATACCCGGTATTGATACTTCGGAATTAGACACAGGCTACAAAAATGTGTTTCATCATGAAAATTCCCATAATAGTTTTCTTTTGCTAATGATTTTTTAAGCTTTACAGGAAATTTTAAATAGTTCACGAATAATACTGCAAGTCGTCGATAATTTATCATGTTCACTCGATATTATTATAAATTATGGCCAATTAGGGCCGCACCTCTAGCAGGCCTGGGTCCGGTCTGGATCCCTGCATCCCGCCGCCTTATGGCCAAAGCCCAGGCAGCGAAAACACCTTACAGACTCCGTCTTCTTCTGCACTCGACAGGACACCCACCCCACTTTGATGTGTTCCGTGCGGAGAAGTCTTGCCGCCAGCTCCTCTTTCATTTCGACAAAGGCCCTCAGAGTACCTTTGAAGGCCTTCTTCGTCATGGACACCTTTAACTCTCCAGCTGCTGATTTTCCGAAGTGCTTTCGGACCGTAGCCTCCACATCTTCTGCATCTTTGATCAAGTCGAGGTCCAGGACCTCGACTTCGATGCGGGGAACTAGCTCCCGCACGTTCCCCCTATTTCCTACGGCATCCTTGATGGCCGCGGACAGCTTTGATCTGCCTTCCGCAGCTGGCCCTACCTCCACGAGAACCTCTCCTCTTCGGGTCTGCCTGACACCCCCGATTTTTACACCAAGGGTGTCCGACTTCACCTTTTGCTTGAGGTTCCTGAGGACCTCCGCATAGCTAGAACCCTCGGCTGGTCTTATCAGGACCGCCTCGGGTCGGGCTCTCTTCTGCTTCTCCTTCTTCATGGGTGCGGGTGTAGAAGTGATCCCCTCCACATCCTCACCCTTCAGGGTCGAGGACGCCCCAATGGTATTGCGGGTCCTCGGCTTCTTCACCCCTGCTTGACAGCGTTTGCCTCAACGGGACTCATTGAAGGCTCCCTTTCGCGCTTCGCAAGTTGGGTAGTGGGAGCCTCCACGGCTTCTTCATTTTGAGTCCCGCTCTGGCTCATGTCTTCTCTCATCTTTTTTTCCTTCTGCAGGTGCTTTTTACCTGCCTCCTTTCCGACGGACTTCACCGCGTCTTGATAATATACTTCGATGAGCATCATGGTCATTTCCAACTCCCCCGGCACACTCCGCGCCTTTTCCAGTCCATCCCTAATGGGCATGAACATGTTGCGTTTGGAGTTGCAGAATTTCTGCATCTCCGCCAGCACACCTTTGAGGTCAACAATGAGTCTTCGATCCTCCTCCATATTCTCTTGCGCATCCATTTTATCAAGTCTGGCATGAGTCTTTTGACTCTTGTCTAACTTCTCCACAACGTCCAGTTCTGCCGCCAACTCCTCACATATACTCCTGTTTTTTGTGTTGTTCTCCATTTAGATTCCCACGACTAGCTCGGGAAATAGAAGTCCACCCCCGCAGAGCGCCGCATGCGAGGGTAAGGTCTGTGTACTCTACAGGGGACCTGGTATCTTAAAGATACCGTTTGGAACACCACACCCCTGGTGCCACGCAGCCTTCGGCACGGTGGATTAACGCCTTGACTGGGAGGTTTTTCCTTCGGGACTATCCCTGGACCCTTGCCTGCGACTGCTTATTGAGTAGTGTAACCGTATTGAGCAGAAACCCTCGGTACAGGGCCGCAACAGGAAGCGGTCGTGGTTTTTTGTCGGTTTGTCCTTCACCCAGTCTGTTTGGTCCGCGGGGCCTATTTTATTTCAGCCCTACCCTCTGTTTCCAGCGAGCATTTCCCTATCCGCCACCCAGGGACGCGCCACGTATGGGTTACAAACTCCCACTGTGGTGGGAACGTATAGTGCGCATCTAGTAAACGCCTAGTTCAGTCTAGAAATGTCGCACACTGAATAATGTACCAAAATCAATGTTCTTTTGAAATATATATAAATTTTATTTGGTGAAATATATGTACATATTACATGAATATATTTCTTCATTAATCAACATATAAATCATAATACAAAATAATATAATTTAGTAATATAAAATATTATTCCATAATATACAATATAATAATATAATATAATAATATAATAGAATAAATAATACTGCGTATATTTTGTCTCCCTAAAGTTATAGTACCCCATGCCCCTCATCTATCAAACTGAGAATGTGAGGTTCAAAGTTATCAACCATAATATACTCTACAAAAACGTTATTGAATGTCGAAATAAATTAATCAATAGAAGCTAATGAATGATCAAGAACATATTAGCACAACTTTTAATACCATTATGAATGTATTTTAGCTGATGTAGGAAATGGGTTTTGGACACGGCGTAATGTGAAATTTAAACAATTCATTTTTTCTCAGAATTATAGTACACCATGTCCACAAAATATTTATAAATGAACTATTTATAATGATATTCTTTAGTAAAAAATTTAACAGAATAATAGTTTACATTATGCATGACGAAATTGGCATTTTTCAGTTATGGCAATGCAAAAAAATACATGGCGTGATATAATTCTAACTTTTAATTAATGTCACTATTTTAATTAATAATTGTAATAGCTGAGCAAATAAATTTTAGGGAAAAATTTATTGAAAAACAAAGTTTAAGGGTATTGGTTAAATCCGACTTTGAATTTTTTTCTTGATTGTTATCGCACTGACTTCATATATATTTTTTCCCAAGTATTTGAGAACGAAGGAAAGAAAACTTGTCAAATATCAGGGGTTTTGCAAAATCCTCGAATCAATGCAATTTAGAAGAATGAAGTCTTTTGCTGAGGCAATCATTACTTTCACGGAATGATGATGACATAATGATTAAGTGTGATCAAAAGTTGAATCGGTTTAAATTGTTGCTAATTGTATCAATTGTTCGCAAACGGGTTGATTTGGGTGAATGCACTTGCCTGCAGTGTGCCCTCTGCAGTTTTCGTTCGTAACACACATCATGTGTGACGTGTTAACAGTACGTAAAAATCATGCCACCTAACGATGTGACAGTGATATATTGTCTTTAGTATTGACTTTTTTTTAAATTCATATTGTTGACATTTTTGGTTTGAAAGCGTAAAAAAACGCTTGTAAATCATTACCGCAATATCAGAATGCTGTAGTGACAACTTAACCTCTAATTCAGAATAATGGATACCCAATTGAAAACGATTGGAATCATTAGAACGTAAGATGGCGCCAATATTTTGAAACTCAGACCAAATAAATTGTAGGTAATTCATTAAATTCTTTCAGTTTTTTGTAGAAAAACTCACCCAATCTTTTTAAATGTCTTCCACCATAACGATTTTGAATCTATAAATAAGTTTGATTTGAAATTCTCAAAAATATCTAGTTTTGAATATTTAAAATACTCAATTTTGAATATTTCAAATATTTTGGTTTGCAATCCCTAATCTTAAAATCTTTTAATTTTTAATTGTATAATATTAGATTGTTCAGAAGGCTTTATGTAATTAAAAAGTTAAATAAATTAACAATAATTGACAGAAATGGACTTGGAGATTTAACTACTCAAAAACTGTTACAGATTAAACTATTTTTAAATTTAAACATTAAAAATTGTGGTACATATTTACAGATGAAATAGTTCAAAATCGTAATAAGTACATGCAGGATTCATCGCAACAACTGGTTTTCCTTCCCCAAGCACATACATGATCAGGGTGGCGATTCGGCTTACGGTTTTAAATTTCCGGTTTTCCCGGTCAAGTTTTACAATTTTCCCGGGCAACTAGAAGTAACAAATTCGCATTTTCCCACAAAACGCAAACATTTATGTTAATTCATGACGTTCATTCTGAACATCTTTCAACACAACAGAGCAAAACATTGCAAAATGAATCAATTTAAAAGAAATACGTAAATTTTTCACACAAAAAATTAAATAGTTCAACTAACAATTAAAAAATTAATTTTCAACCAAAAAACTGATGTTCAACGAAAAAGTTGAATTTTCAACCAAAGTGATGAATTTAAAATTGTGAATCTTCAATTGAATAGTTAAATTAAAAATAATAAATAAATAAATTTTCACCTAAAATTATGAATATTTAACTGGAACACTTAAATTTTCAACAAAAAAGATGAATTTTTGAATCAGAAGATTAATTTTCAAATAAAAAGAATTATTTTGTACAAAAAAAAAACAATTTTTCAACAAAATACATGCATTTTTAACAAAATAGTTGAATTTTCTATAAAAAAAAAAACATTTCAACCGAATAGTTGAATTTTGAACTAAAAAAAATAATAATTTTCAACCAAAAACGGAATAGTAACATTTTTAGTAAAAAAAAAATTAATTGTAAACCAAACATAAGAGTTTTCAACTAAAATAATGAATAGTCAACTGAAATAGTTGAATTTTCAAGCAAAAAAATTAATTTTCACTAAAAAATATAAATTGACAACCAAAACTTAAATAATTTAATTTCAAGTTAAAAAATTAATGTTTAAACAAACGCACGAAGAGATGAATTTTCAAATAAAATTGTAAATATTTAACGTTTATATAAATAATACATGTAGATGGTAAAAAGAAACTGACATACT
>CAKNXH010060049.1:66088-91294 GCA_932178445.1 Andricus quercusramuli | reverse complement strand
GACTACAGACAGACTACAGACAGACTACAGACAGACTACAGACAGACAGACACCTTGGTAAAAATCGTTTTTTCTAGTTCAGGAAGTCTCAAAACGTGGAGATTTGATGAAAACCGACCAAGTCAAATTTTACATAAAACCAATACCTTCTCATTAGAATGAGAATGTAAAAAAAATTATATTTATATATATATACAGTGAGGCCAAATTCATAGTAGTCATAGTCATAAGTGCGAAAGAGATGCTCTTATGCGCCATCTACTAGTGTCTCACTTGCCCTCATGCTTCCCTATGACTACTATGAAGTTGACCTTACTGTATATATTGATTTCGATTTTGCGTTTGATATATTATTACGATACAAAATATTTACTTTTTAAAAATTGTAATTTTAAACCTTTTATATTAATACACATAAATTATTAATAATATATTTACTGTGTGATTTATAAGAAAAATAAAATTTTATTCTTTTACGTCTGGGAAAATCTACAATTTAGAAACTTGGGATAGAACCTAATAAATACCACATCTTTCAGACTAATAGTAACTATTAGTCTGGAATTATTATTATTATTATACCATTAAGCCATTTCCCTTTCGGGGTAGGCGTGACTTGCTCGGTTGGAAAATAGTGAATAGGTATATAGGTATAAAGTAGGTCGGTATATGAGTATAAGGTATATATCTGTATATAGGTGTGAGGTATAGATGTTTTAGATTGGTCTGGAATTCTTGTGATATTTCTTTAAATGACACGTTCATTCCGCAACACTGCTCTGACCCAGGATGCTAATCAATTTCTCCAGTGATCACTCCAAGTGAGGAGCCTCACAAAATTGTTATGCGTGGTTCCCCACTTGGGCCCATTAGTATCCTAGGTCTTTGTTGCAGGCATCATTCACTCTATTGTCAGTCTGTTTACAAACTATTTGTCGCCACACTTTACTGTTCTGGCATACTACTCTAGCTTCCTTCACGTCCATGCATTTTTTCATGCAGGATCTTGTGTTTCTATGGCTTCGGATGTCTCTTCGGATTAGTGTCTCATTCACAGATTCTAACCATTCTTTCGGCAGTCTACCTCTGGGCATTCTGCCATCTACGAGTACTTTACCTTTATACACTTGCTCGGTCAGTCGTTCATTCTTTCAAGATGTCCGAACCACCTTAGCTGATTTCTTTCCCATATGTCAACTAGTGTCTCTCCTGTACCACATTCTTTAAGGATTGTCTCGTTTCGTACTTTGTCCATAAATGTTTTCCCGCATATTATGCGCAGAGGTTTCATGCCGATCGAATGCATTATTCTACTAAAAAATTTTTTTCCAAATAATATAACATTTGAACCTGGGTGGATTAATCAAGTCCGATCCTAATCATTTTTAGTGTTATCAAAAATTAAAAACATCATAAGCAGAAAATTCCATAGCAGAAATCATGTAAAAGAAGTATTTTTTTATATATAATTTTTCAGCATATTTTTATATTCTGAAAATTCGGTACAAAACAAAAAAAACAGTATTGAAGTATAAAGTAGCGTTATTCACTATATTTATTTATAATAATAATTATCTAACTAATATTATAATAAAAGAGAAAACATTATAAAATAGTTTCAGACAATTTATTTTCTTTTGTAGAATGTCCGTGGGTGTACTGTCTGATAGATTGAGAAGCAAAAATCTGTTGTTTTACTGATAAGAAAGTTATAAATCGTCCATCGTTTTTAATTTCTAACGGACCGCCTAAAAATTTAGCGGAGGGGTCCTGCACCTTTCTATAGGTGTGCCACCGAACTTACTTACAATTTAAAATAGTAAGACTAACAATGTCGCGAATTGCTTATTGCAAAGCGAAAACGAAGATCGAATTCAATTGCAAAAGTTAAACTCACAATTCTTTGCATGCTATGAAAATTAGTTATTTATACAGTTTGCGTTTTTACCTGTACTATTTCAAATAGTTATTGAAGCTAATTGTTCTTAGTAATCTTTCCTTTTACAATTTGAAGTAGTAATGCTGACTTTAGGTTTTGTATATTTTGAGATCACTATCTCATTCAGTATGAAAAACTATTTGAATTGTTTCTTGTACAATGCGAACAATGTAACAATGCGTTTGAGCATGCTATTGCATGTGTAAGTCTCTGCGCTTGCAGTTGTGTGAGATTAAAAGAAAATGAAGTGCAGTAATCATATATGAAATAATTTTTTTCCTTTTGCAAATCGATCGACATTTTACATCATTTTTGTTGTCAAGAGTTTCGAGCTGATCCATTCATAAATCGTGTATAGAATGCGTACAGTGCATGTATACATATACATAAATGCGATACAATGCGAAACCGGCAAACTTACTTTTCACAGAAGTAGTAAGGCACCACTATGGGGCGACTACCCCCACCCTAACCTACATCTCGTTATCAGCTAGACTACATTTGTCTCGGCGAGTTTAGTCCCAGCTTGGCACCACTATGGGCCGACTACCCCAACCCTGCCCTACATCCCATATCAGCTAGACCGTGTTTTTATCGGTAAGATTAGTCTCCACTTGACTCTACTAGACCAGATATAACTCATGATCAATAATATCAAAATAAATCAATCAATCTCGAAATGAATTTTCATCGTATTTTTTAATTTACTATCCGACTGATATTTTTTATTCTTCTATAAGTTTCACTTATAGTCTAACGCTGGAAAAGGTATTTGAATGAAAACACTTCATTATACATTTTAGAAGGTGATTTCATTTATTGATTATTATCGTCGTCAAGATACATATATATTTACATCAAGAAAAGCGTTGCTAATTTCGATGTTGTTGTTTGCGTACATGATTCAAGAGACATATTATTCTCATGATATTTTCCACCATGTAAGGGTCTTCTATTCATTAAAGAAGGTTTTTTCTTAAGCTTATATTTCTTCAACAATTTTTCGTAAAATTGTCGAACTATACTATCATTTCTTTCTAGATCATCCGTAAACAAATCAGTAAACTCAGGCAAAGAATAATTATGGCACACGTAATGAAGAAACATAATACAGTATTGGCCACACACATCCGAAGTCTCACTTTGTAATCTTTTTGTATTCCACCTGTAGAAGGAACAATTTCCCCGTAGACGAAGAAGATGTTCAGGTACAAGAGGCGATAACCCATAACTGCCAAAATAGGTAGCCTCTCCACTCCCTCCGACGTACATGGCGACCCAATGGGTACCAGGCTGTTTGTGTCCATCTGTATTAGCGACAATCGTAGCCGGTTTTGTCCAATGCTTCGGGATCTGATCGGCTGGAAATACGCCTATAGTTCTTGCTTGTTTGAGACGAAGTACTTGTAGTATCTGAAGACTGTTCATACTTTTTTTGAAGATGTCAGCTTTTTTTTTGTTGGGAAAAGTCTACAGTATCATCACCTGGATCTTCTGAAACGTATGAAAGGTTATGTCCTTTGGCTGTAGTCGATATAGCTGAACATGTACTGTTAGTTGAGGTTTTATTGTATGGAGTTAAGAGTACTCCATCTATTCGCTCCTTCTCAATCCACTTTTTTATCCTAAATGCATTATTAGGAGAACAGATAAATTGTGTGTCCTTTTTTACACCATGGTGGAATGAAAACTTATCTAGGAAAGCCAAGCTTTTGAAAGTTGGACAGTTTAGTTCCTCCAAGTTTGTGATGCGTCTACTCGTAATCTTTTGCAGTAAAACAGCCTTTTCATGTCCTCGAGTGTATATCAGTCTAGCGGTCCGGGCCACGTCACAAAGATTTGCGTGAAGGAAACTCATTGAAACATCTGCTTCGAACCATTCGATACCATGATGTTTACAGCTGAGCCTGTTATTTTGTCGTGGAGAAGGACTAGTGAGATCGGCAAATGCATAAGGTAGAGAAATAATCCAATGAGCTATACAGTAGCGATCTAGAGTAACTGCAGCTACTTCTTTAGGTATTAAACGACCAAAATCATCGCGAAATCCTTGAATATCTATCACGTAATCCACCATGTTTTTTTTTACTTTATATATCAGGATAGAATTTACTACTGTGACGTTCAAGTAGAGACTGAAGTTTTCAAATGAGATTTGTATGGGAATGAGGTTGTGTGGGGTGAATTGGGGGGATAAAAAGTGATCTTGAGCGTAGGTGTGAGGTGGGATTTAAGTTAATTGAAAAAGTGAGGTTAGGTTAGCAAGGAATCGGGGGAATCTGTAGTCAGGAGTCTTGGACCTTCGAGGGTCAAGGGTGGTGCTCGAAAATTGGGGAGGGGGGGGGGGGTGTTAAGTGAGAGAAAGGGGTGTCTGCAAAGGCTGTGAGGAATTGAAAAAAAAGGGAGAAAGGGAAATAAAGGGAAAATTTGGCGGCGATAGGGACAGCATTCTACGAAGACATCCGGCGGTTGCGGAGGTTACTGCATGGACAGTGAGGCGGGCAGTGAGAGTACTGGTAGTGAAGTTGACGGGGAGGAAATTTTCCACGTGTCACGACGGCCAACAGTACGTAGCTCGGTGTCTAGTGGCGCGTCAGGGAGAGGGAGAAAGCGGGACGTTGAGAACGAAGGAAGAGAGAAGACGAGGGAGAGAACGTCGAGCGCAAGTGACGGGGAGGATCTCTTGAAGAGGAAGAGAGACAGCCAAGAGAGCCCGGACAAAAGCGTGGTAGAGAGTCCTTTCAAGAAAAGCTTGAGAACAAGTAGGTCACCCCCCCCCCCCTAAAATGGAGGGAAATTTGGAGAAGGAGGCTCTCGGTATGCTGATAAGCGAGATCAGGGGGCTGAGGGACGACGTAAGGGGGACTAAAGAGCAGATGGAAGGCATGAGGGAGGAATTAAGAATTAGAGATGAGAAATGGGAAAAGATGATGAAAGAGCTGAGGGAGAGAGTAGAGTGGTTGGAGAGGAAAAAGAAAGAAAAAGAAGTTACAATAACGCAGATGGAAAAGGAAATTAGGGGGTGGAAGGAAAGGACGGAAAAAAGGCTTGAGAAGATGGAGGGTAGGACGGAAAAGGAAGTAGGAGAAAGAGGTGGGGGGATCGAGATTAAAGGTATTTGGGAGAAGGTAGAAAATATGATAGAAGAGAAAGTGGGAGAGCGTAGGAATGAGAAGAAGGAGAGGTCAGATAGGGAAAGGTTAAGGGCCATGGAGTTGAGAATGGAGAGAAAAGAGAAGGCAGACAGGAGGAATAATATTTTGGTAAAAGGGTTGAAGCTAAAGAGCGGGGAAGAAAGAGAGGGTGTGGAAGCGCTGCTACAGAGCACAGGGTGGGTTAAAGGTAGGGTAGGGAAAGTTAAGTTGGAGGGGAGAAAGGACAAGGAAGTGGCGGTTGTGGAGATGGAGAGCTGGGAAGAAAAGTTAGCTATAATGCGAAATAAGAGTAGGCTAAAGGATAAAGGAGTTTTCATCGATTAAGACTTAACGATAAAGGAAAGGGATGTGCAGAGAATGCTGAACGACAAGGCTAGAAGGGAGAGGAGCGAAGGGAGGTCGGCAAAGGTAGGATATCGGAAAATAAAAATAGACAAGAAAATGTGGGTGTGGGATGAGGAGAATGAGGTGTTGAAGGAAGTGCAGGGGAATTTGTTTCGTAGGCAGTAGGGGGGTGGGTGTAATGCAGGATAGAGAAGTAGTGAAGGTGTTGTATTGGACCGTAGCAGGGATAAGGAAGAAGGATGAGGAGTTCCGGAGGTATATACAAGAATTTGATGATGTTGTGGGACTGGTAAAGACGTCGGTAGAAAGAAAGGAATGGGATAGAATAGAGCCACAGCTGCCAAGGGGGTATAAGTGGAGACTCCAGGAGGCGGTCAGAGTGAAGAAAAAAGGAAGGGCTAGTGATGGAATTATAACGGGGGTTAGAGATTGATTAGAGGAAGAAGTTCATGGAGAGGAAGAGAGGGAGGGAGTGCAAATGAGGGAAGTAAAAATAGGAGGGACAGCGTGTAAGTTTGTGACAGTGTACAATAAGAATGGGATGAAAAGAATTGAAGAAAGGGTGGAAGAATTGCTAGGCGAAAGAGAGGAGGGTATGGTGGTACTGGGTGGGGATTTTAATGCGAGGATGGAAAGGGAAGGGGGCCTTCACAGGGAAGGGGAGAGCTTCGAAAGGAATTCGAAGGATACGTTAATAAATAAGGAGGGGGAGATTCTAAGGGACTGGATGGAGGATAGAGGGTGAGCAGTGGCGAATAGTATAGCAAATGGGGACGAAGAGGGAGAATACACATATCTAAGTAAGGTGAAGGTATCGGTGATAGACTATGTGGTAATGCATATGCAAGGATGGGAGGAGACGGAAAAATTTGCAGTAGAGGGGAGGGTGGAATCAGACCATCAGCCATTAAGTCTGTGGATAAGAGGTGAGGTGATACGATAGAGAAGTATCAGGAGCAGCTAGGAAATGTACGCTTTGGAGGGGAGTCGGTGGAAGAGATATGGGAGGATCTAAAAGAGAAGGTGAAAGGGTGTGTGCAAAAGAAGGTATTTATAAAGAAGAAGAAAGGAATGGTGAAGCCGTGGTGGGATAGGGAATGTAAAAAGATGAAAAGGAAGGTGAAGAGGAAGTAAAAGAAGTGGAAAGAGGGTAATGCGAGAAGGGAGGAGTACGTAGAAACAAGGAAGGGGTTTAGATTGATGTGTAAGAAGAAGGAACAGGAAAAGGAGAAAGATCTGGTAGAGGAGTTAGCAAATGTTAAGACAGAGGGGGACGTCTGGAAGATAATAAATAGGTTTGGGAAGGGTAGGGTGGGGGTCAGTGAGAAGATAGGCAGTGAGCAGTGGAGGGAATTTTTCAAAGAATCTTTCCAGGGCTCAGATTCAAGGAAGACGGAGGGGGAAGTAGAAGAACGGGGGAGGCAGAGATGGAGGAGTGGAATGACGAGGAGATAGAGAAGCAGATAAGGAAGTTGAAGAGGTCAAAAGCAGCAGGGATGTATGGGGTAGTGAACGATGCATGGCTGTTTAGTACACAAAGGGGGAAAAAGGGCAGTAGCATGGGTGAAGGGAGTGTTGGGTAAGATGGAGATGAAGAGAAGGAAGGAGGAAGAGGAGTGGAGGAGGAAAGATTGTAAATAGGCGAGAAAGTAGATGTAAGTAAGATGCAAATATTGTAAATAGTAGATAAATAATAGGTATTAGCTGCGAAAACAGAGGTTGGCAAGCGGGGTAATGCGAAAAAGTAGGGACATGCGAGCGAGGCGAAGTGAGGAAGGCAAGGCGATAAGAGCGTGCGGCTGAGAGATAAGGAATGGATGGATGTTAGTTTTTAAGGGTTAGTTTCAAGAGAATTCTGTAAAAAATGGATGTGTAAGCAAGTCAATTTTTCAAGGCCAGCAGGCTGAAAAATAAACGTTTATCTATCTAATGAACCCATTGAGAACTTTCGATCGATGTTTGCATTGGAGGTAATGAAAAGAGATCTAACTCTGATTTTAAACACTCACAGGAATGAGAGTGTAAAAGCGACATTTTTACGTTTATTCAATTCCAAAAATATCGTTAATTGCGCGATTCCTTCACTTTGTCTGTTTATTTGTAGACTTTGTTGTTTTCCTTTTATTTTTTGTAGACTTTTCCTTTTCACTGAAGCTCTTTTTTTTGCTTCAACTTTTTGTTTGGACTTTTTCAACGTATTTTGACCTACGACGTGAAGCGTACCACGACTAGAAATGGACTGAACCTTTTGTTTCTTCCTACTATGTTTATAGGCCGAGCCATTCATGATATTCTCCATTTTATCCATAGCACGACGTTTCAAATTGACGCCTGATTCTTGAAAACGATTCTTGACCGAATTTTTAAGAGGTATCTTATTATCTAAATCATTCATAACATGCATTCCGACTCTAAGAGCTTCTTTTACTATTACGCGAGCCCCACTAGTCAAGAAAGGGAGAACACGACGAAATAATCCCCCGAGGAAGCTACCGATACCATGCCCTTTCTGATAAGGAGCTCCAACGTATATTTGTGGAATTCTCCTTCCGCCCACTTGTGAAAAGTAATATTCTACGTAATGACTCATCATTTTTCTGCTATCTAGTCAATACGTTTTAAGTGGTATCTCTCAAGGTGGTCTCTTATATCAATTTCAATTGTAGGAAATCCCGTGTTAAGAACTGGTATGTAGTTGGGTGATAAAAAATGGCTGACTTGTGTTGTGCCAAAACTGTAACCCTTTGAGTCTATGGGAACTATGCGTAAGAGTGCTGCTTTTACATCGCCTATAACCCGTGGCTCAAGAATATTACAGTAAACAAATAATTTATCCGGAAGAGCACACGCGAGACTAGGCGGATGTCTAGCAGCATATTCATTAGTTTGAATTGGTAGTAAATTATCTGGTGCAAAACCAAGAATACGTGATAATTTATCACTAAGTACCAAAAAATATTGATCAGACGCCAAACATAATTTTTCACACTGTTTTTGTATGCATACGTAGCTGCTTTTGAATTTGTCATATTTGAAATTCAATGTGTTAAGCTAATTCTGCAAGACTGTTTAGATCATTTATAAGAGTCTCAATACCGGTATAAAGACCCGGTTGAAAAAAATTCACAAGAGGCTTTTTCCATCCAAGATAATGCCTTTTTTAATTTTTCAGAAATTTGTCCATGTCAGTGTGATCTATTATGTTTTCTGTACTATACGTTGTATCTTCATCATGCAGCTTATCTCCTCAAACACTAATGGGTACATTATATTTGTGGAGAAGGTCTATAACTTTCTCAATAGATTTTCTATTTTTATGATCGTCATCATATATTGGGTATTCAAGACCTACAGTTCCAGCCTTCATTAGGACGATACGATTTTCAAATGAATCATCGTGTCTCACATGAAGAAACGTACAAGGAATTTGTATTTCTGTGAGTGCTACTACCCACTCTCCTTGTGAGCGGATTTCATTTGGCAATTGTGTAATAAAATTAGAAGTGGTATTCGCGGGAAAATATTTAATACTACCATTGCTTGGTAAAATAAGGTAAAACTGATCGACATTCATTTTCATAAGCTTTTTAAATTTGAGGCTGGAATCTACGAATTAAGTTTATCAGGATAGCCCATCCACTTGACAAGAAATTGTTTTTTGTTTCCCTTGCCTTTAGTCTGTAATATTTTTTCAATTTGAAATTCTTCCTGCTCAATATTCTTATTTTTTACACCAGTCAATTCTTGTGCATAAAAAATGCCTTTCATTTCTTCCCCTGCTAAATCTTTCAACTCATACATGTAGGGTGCTTAATTTTTTCTTGTAATAGTTCGTCTTATGATAAATAATCCCTTACTCCAGCCAGACTCATAACCTTTCTCAAAGACGCCTTTCTCACGGCTGATTCTGACGAGATCGTCTAAACTGTATTTCGGCTTCCTTTTGGCTCTTTTTTTTTCTTTGCAGAAGCGACGTTGAATATTTGCTTTAGCTTTTGCTGCATTTGATAAATTAACTTCAGAAGGTGTCATTCTAATACTGGAATGACGAGCATTATTGTATGCATTCACAAGTTGTTGTAAAGCATCAATATAGCGTCGCGTGTTTTTATGCGTAAAATACCTCCACATACGCTCCTTAAAAGTTCGATTGGAACGCTCTGCTACGGCTGCTTTAACATTGGGATCCCGCGTTACACGATATTTTATACCATTATCAGCCAAATATTTTTGGAAGGGAACTTCTAAGAATTCCGTTCCTTTGTCTAATTGTAAGCAGAAAGGTACTCGATGATTACTTCTTTCCAAAATACGCTCAAAAGCATTTTTTACCTCCATTTCAGTTTTATTTCGAAGAGTTTCGACCCAGACAAATTTACTTGAAACATCAATCACTACTAAAATATAGCGGTGATTATCGTTATAAGTGGACAGACTTTGCATGTCGATTGAGTCACACTCCCAAATTTCATCAATATTGGAAACCGTATAATGAGCTCTCTGAAATTTTCGTCGAATAGGACGGTGTAAATTAAATGCATCCTGAGATTTCAACCATTTCAGCACTTGTATGCGTGATACGCTTCCACGTGCAGCATGAGTTATTTTTTCGGCACCGCTGTATGAAGCAGGATGACTTGGATTGTAGTAAATTTCCTCAAGCAGCTTCATTTTAGAATAAAAGACTGCCACTTTTTCAGAATTCCTAAACCAGATTGTTTTTTCTCTTGACTGATGTTCCTTCTAATTCTACTGCGACTCCTTTCACGGATTGATTTATTAGAATTCTCTAGGATTCTATCAGACCTTACTTCATCCTCAGTAGTTTCATCATCTGTTATAAGAGATTCTTGATTCAAGAGTGATCGGTTATTTATATCTCATTGTATTTGCTTAGTAGGCTTCCAATATTCTTGATTTTTTACAAGTTCTCGCGGAGTACCAATCTCTTGAAGGATACGGGCAAAGTGACTTCTACCAGGTGGGTTGACGCTTTTTCTAAACCTTAATGCATCATTAACGAGATCTGTAATATTCGAATTTTCAATACGCCTACCGTCAATAATCACTGAACCATACTTATCCCATTTAATTTTGTTGGTAAGGTCAGGCTTTGTTAGATGATTGAGTAATAAGGTACTTTTAGAATGAAAAGATTTAGGTACATTAGCTACAATAGCTTTTGAGGACAAAAATTCATTTGAATCAATATCTGTATTTTCTATTTGATCAAATTTCTCAGTAGGAAGTTTTCTATTTTCATCAATAAAAAAGAGAAATTTTTTCAACATCTGACTGTAATCTCTCCATTTTTCACGTTCATCCTGCGGAGAAGGCGAGAATAAGATTCGACTCATTTCAGAATCCAATCTACCAAGATTATTCCCAGGTGTTCGTGTAGTTGCACCAGGTGTCGATGGTATAATTAGTGAATTATTATCACGATGTAAAGATGCATGATTTATCGTTTGCATTTGTTGATTGATTTTGTCCACCTGTTCACAAGGAATAAGTACCATTTTCCTTGCATGCTCCATATTATTAAACGTTCTACGGTGAGTTATTGAATAGATTGCAAAGCAATCCGCCAATGATTGGGCCAAGTAAGAGAGGCAAAAATCCATCTTTTTGAACGATGAATTTTTTCTTGCTTTTCCAAGAGCCACGAGATTCGACTAGTTCACGTAATGTCTTTCTATGTTTTTTCAACTTTTGTTTTTGATGATCTTTAAGAGGAACCTTTCCCAAAAGAGTATTTAAAGCACACTCACAAATACATTTAGTGAGTTTTACATCAGATGTTTTTAGTATTGCTTGTCTTTGATCCGGATTTAAATGGCACAGGGCATACAAAGTTATGGGGTTTTTCTTACCAAATGCCTTGCAACCTTTCGGCATCATTACAAGTGAGTAACTGGTACTTGGCGAGCATTGCGTGCACCCTTCATACCCTTTATGGGTATGTAAACTTTTTGATGAGGATCATCGGGAAATATACTTGTGCGATATCGACAATTGTCTGGAGTTGATTGTTTCAAGTCCAGAAAGAAATAACCATGTGGTTGAGATGTGGCATCGTAATAGGCTTCCTGTATAAAGCGTGGGTCTTCAGGACAAATCTGACGCGCGAGATATTGAATTTGAGCCCTATCTCGAGGATTTTTAAAAGCGACTATATATGTTGCATTCAGAGAAATATCTCTTTGACCATGTCCCTGATGGAAAAGATTTTGAGATATAAAAATTACACTGAGGTTTTCATGATGACTTCCTTTAGTAAAAAGATCTACAACTGTGTTATTGGAAGACTCTCTCATTAAATCATCGAGAATGATAAGTTTAGGCCTCGGATCAGTAGAATAATCAGAAGACTGCGGTAATCCCTCGCAAAATTCTATCTCTTTTCCATATTCCTTATAAGCCGTCTGCCACTCTGAATAATAGAAAATAATACGATCGATTTTTGTATAGCACATTCCATTGAGATTTCGAAGAAACTTTTTCACGAAAAAAGTTTTACCGCAACCTGTTGGACCACATATCAGTGACGTGAATGGATGCTTCCAACGCGTGTCCATATTGAAAAATGATGCATCATTGATAAGACCATGTAATTTATACATAATAATAATTATGTACTCGATTAGAAAATATCTTAGTTGGTGTAGGAACCCCTGATTTAAAATTTGACTTGAAAATTTTTTAATTTTTAAATGTAGATCTATTTGAAAAAACTTATTATTCTCATCTTGATTAGCTAATTTGTTCTAATTTCAGGGCTTCGAGCTGATACCCCTGACCCAACACGTCGACTATGAGCTTATCTTTCGACGTCCCGCGCGTCTTCCACACGCCTAGAAAAATGCTTAAAAAGGCGTGCTCCTTCAGCCCGCCGCGCCGCCGTGGTTGTCGCCCTACCCCGCTGCAAGAAATTAATTTTCAGCTATATTAGGGTTGATTGAAATAAGTAGAGACAGACAAATGAAATTATACTATTCACAATGAAATTGTTTTATTTTTTAGCAGTTGTGAATGATGAATAATGGTTTTCATAATGACTTGAAGAAAGAAATGTATTCTTTTAAGATAATAATCATAGACACACTCAAGTTTTGGTATGATATTCAACGAAGAATCATAAATATTTTTTTGTTTACAATATTTTACTCTTTGAAAACAAATTATGGAATAGGAGAGAAATCCTGGAATGTGTATGGCTGGGCCCCGATATTGAGGTAGTCCATACATTCCCCATCGTCCATAATTTTTTCAGGCGAGAAACCAAAGTCCATTCTGAAATCATAAAAATAAATGTTTTAATTACTTGTGCACAAAAATACCTTCATAAAATAAAACCAAAAAGAAAAAAAAGTACGTACGCATTTATTTATTTAGGGTCAAGATGTTTTCTTACACAGAAATGTAGGAATGAGAGATTTAATTTTTTTTTATATTCACAAAAAACAGAATTTAGAGGACTATTTATCTAATGAGTCTCTACATAACCAAATGGGAGAGAATTAAGATTATCAATTAACCTCCTTTTTGTGTACACTGGTCGGCAGATTTTATGCTCATTCTTTGTAACTACATCGTGATATGCGGTTCTGTGAATTGCTCTATAATTTAACATAATTGGGGCAGCCTTATTAACTACGAGATCACAGATGGATTCAATGTTTTTAGTTGGGAGTTTTTGTAGTTCAGGGGGATCCCTTTAACTTTACAGACGTAGTTCTCCTGACCATTTAGTGAGCGTACTTTGAATGCATAGAATTTAGGACCACCTGAAACGAAGGTTTCAATAAAACTCCCAGAACCATAAACTTCAAGCTCATCTGTCAATTCGCCTCATAAACAGCCTGTATCTGGGTAGTACTTGTATGGCTCATTATGACTGGCGAAAATTATGGAATCAGTATCAAAGTAGAGTACACGGCGATCTAATTTTGTCAAGTAACTATGCAATTTTAAGCGTGCTTGCGCGGTCGCGTAGGCGGCTATTACTACATTTGTGATATAGGAAGGGGCTACGGCTTCATCCTTATAAACCCATGAAGCATAAATACTCTCATGGTCTACAGGAAAGATATTATTCAGAATTTTATTTTGACTCTGAATAATTTCTAGCAATTCTTTTTGACTATTGAGGATTTCAGTAGTCGGCATATTTTGACGCTGCCCAAATTTGCCCTTAGAAAGAATTCAAGCATAACTTAGCCAAAGAACGAATACCAGGATTTTTTTTTATTTCCGGGATCGAGCTGAATACCTTCAAAATCAAAAATCTTTTGGATATATGCCTTTTTCTGCTCATCAGTAGTGCATTCAGAAGGATATTCACTGGCCTCATGCTTAATTCTGGAAAATCTGTTCATGTACTCTACATATAGACCACCTGTTTTTGTGAGGGGATTATATTGTGTTACCTCATACTGCCAGATTTCAAAAATGATAGTTATCTTATAGCCATCTTCGACCGCCGTTTTGAGTTCGTAGGAGACCCATGTTCCTTTTATTTCCCGCTCAGCTGTGTTATTTATATGTGGACAGTCTTGTTGTAATTGTAACTTACAGCAAGTGTAACACAAGGAAAACATGAGTTTTCCATGCATACGACCAGGAAGGACTGGTAAATACTTATCCGTAGACGGTAATACTCGACGTTTAACTAAACCCTCGACATTACTTAAATTATTATCAAAACCAGTTAATGTCTTACAGTCATCGCCAATATACACTTTGGGATGACCAATGGGAAATTTACCGTATTTTGATATATATGGGTAAAGCGAACAAACGTCCAGATAAGAAATTTTCGTTTTGTCATTTACTCGATAATGGGAATATGTATTACCCGTACGTCCTCCATAAAAAGAATCTCGAGGGTTTAAAGCACCGTGCCTTAAAAGTGGATGGTCTTTCAAAAATTCTTTTAATTCAGGGTCTTGAGCTTTTAGCCTATCAAAATCGCACTCCCACATCTCAATGACTTCGTAGCCGGTTCCGCGAAGTCTTTGAGTTTGCCCACGTGTTCGTACGAAGCGATCATTCATACTTTCTGAATTTTTACCTACACCTAGTTTTTTATCTCGATTCGAGTTATTACAACGAGAACAACCATGCCAATAACAGCCATGAAACTGATAAACAGTTTTATTGCCAAGGCCATCCTCATGATAACCGTCAACTACTACCCCTTCAGGTAATCGAAATTATAAAGCTCGACCTGCATGTATAATTTCTTGTTCAAGCTCACGCTCTACCAATAAAAGCCATTTGACAGCTTTTTTCGACTGCCTATTGGCTAGTCTATAACCCCCATTCGGTAGAACGCCTATTGAATCAGGTTTCAAATCATTTTTTCGAAATACAACGGAACAGGCTGAAGCTATAGTGCTGCTTTCAATAAAGGGATCAACGTCCGCGACTTCAATAAATAGTGACCGAAACGCTAGATAAGCCTTACGCAGAATGTCAACATCATTAATGCAATAACTTCTAATTTCATTTTTAAAATTAAAAATGTAATTAGATTTAATGCATTCTTCGTGCCACTTTAGAAAACTTTTACGACTGTCTGAAGACATTGTGTCAGGAGAGTAATACTCTACATCGGGTAATTTACCTATATAAGATTGATTTTGTGGTGTATTAAATAGGTGAGGAAAAGTACCTTTTTTTGCTGCGTCTAAACCAAAGGCAGCCGGCATAGCACCTAAGGGCATATGCAGATAGTTTAGACTGTCGACAAATCGCGTTTTATTGACAGTCATTAATATCACACTGGTACCATTCAAAATAAGTTTCGGAGGTTCATTAGTTCCTTGCTTTTTAATTAAATAACTGAGGTTAAATTGAGCATCGGAACCCCTTGAATTGTGTGCAATACATACAGTCTCGTCAAAATGTTTTAAATCGCGAATGGCAAACTCCGTAAACTGAACTACAGGGTCTATATAGAAGATGTACTGGCGCACACCACACCATTTGCACCTTACATCTGGATTCGGATCATTCATACATTCATCACATACCTGCTGTGCAACGCACAGATTAGGTTTGTGAATGTTTGTCGATTCGTCTCCTACGGCTTTCTCACACTGTTGTGTTTCGAAATCGTAAAAGATATAAGCTACTTTTTTCTTCTTCAATACATTGTCTTTAGTTTTTTTCGGTTCAAGAGGTGTCATAAAGCAAAAGTGATTACTAGGACAGAGTTTCTTGCATGTATTACATTCTGAAAAACTACATATATGCGTAGCCCCTTTTTTGATTTTTTCAGAATTGATAAGATGAGAGAACCCGTCACAAATTTTTAACACAGAACAGATCTTCTTCCGACACAAAATGAATCAGGAAGTGTGTTCTCTCTGAAACATTCTTGGCCATAAAAGTATCTGAGACAGTCTGCACATTCAATATTCTTATTTATATTATCAGCCTTACAGGATGGTGAGCTGTAACATGCGACACATCGCATCGAACATCTGCTGGGGTAAACCACATCCACTCTCTGGTATTATTACCCCAGCGTTTCGCGTGAGTTCTTCGGCTGCTTTAATTTGAACTCTACCCGATCTTTTGCGCATACTTTCCCACACTATTCAAAAATTTACATTATTTCTATCTGACTGAAGGTCAGCATTTGCGATGGCTACAACCATAGCTTGTGGTAGACATGTATTCGATGAATTTTGAATTTCATAGACCGATCGTTTTTTAAATCCTTTCGTTAATTTTTTTTAACCCATAGCGGCTGGTACACGTATCCTGGTAATTTCTACCACAAAAGTATCATCTATGTTGAAACTTATGGCACTTTGTACAACGGACTCTACAAGCTTCCATAAGTCTTCCAAATAAAGATCCTTTAATGGTGGAAATGCTTTCCAGGCTATGCCCTTACTAAATCCATCTGAGCAAAACACTAACCCCACAAGATCACTCTCTTCACACCAAGAAGCGATGTACTCATAAATGTCCGAAAAAGCTGCTTGTAACCAATGAACAGGATTATTTTCACCACGAGGTGTAATTTTAAAATATAATTTTCTCCCAGTTGTACCGATTTTTTTAATGAATTGATCACTTTCATTTATTTTAATAATAAAGAGGGACTCATTATTAATTCTCTCATTCCTACCTATTGGTTGTGCATCCTGCATATCCAGTGTAGAAGGCCTGACAGTCTCCGTAGCCCAGGATGGACCAGCAACTGCTTCAGCTACGATGGCAGGTTGAACTCTGCCTGATTCACCGTTAACTGCATCCAGTTGAGGCGTATCAGTAACCCTCGATGGACCTGCGATGATGTTTGCACTGGGAGTTAAACCGCCACCTCGTTGGATCGTGTTCTGAGATACTGGGAAAAGAAAATTAAAATGTTTGAAATCATATTTCTATCTCCACCAGAGTTTAGAAAAAAGTTACGTAACATTTATATTACCTTTTTGTTTCCTAGTCTCTTTTTGCCTCTCTTCCTCCTTTTTTTTATTTTTTATTTCCTCCTTTTTTATCTTCTCTCCATTTTCCTCATTTCTCTTTTCCTTCTCAGCTTCCTTCTCCTCCCCCTCCTATTTTTTCTTCTCCTCTTCAACGCGTCTTTTGACTCTCCACTCATCCTGTTTCTCCTTCTGTCTCCTCAAGCGCTCTTCATTTGCAGAGTCTTGGAAGATATTTTGGTTTTTCAGAGCCAATAATTCTTTGGCATCATTCTCTCTTGATTTCTCAAACTTCTTTCTATAAGCTGCCCTTTGTTTCGCTCTCTTTTTCTCCATTTTTATTTGCTTATCTTCATCCTGAGAAGCTTTTCTCAGCTCCTCAACAGCTTTTCTCAGGCTCTCATCTTCCTGTTTCTTCTTTCGTATGTCCTCTACATTTTGGGACAGTGGTATAAAATCTGCATCATCTTCCTCCATAATAATTTCAGATGTATTTTTTTGTTTTTTAATTATGGGATCCTGTGAAGTAGGATCTCGATTCTGCCTCTTTCTTGAGTTTTCTTGAGCCTTTGCTAGATCATTTTCTATCCGGATTCGAATACTGTTATAATAACAGACATCAGCGTCAATCTGAGCCCTAGTTTTTTCTGCTTGGAGCCGTTCTGCAATAAAAGAGCAAAAAGTTAACATATATAAATTTTTTCATTTTTGGTTACAAACATATTATAATTAAAAACATCAAAAATATGCGTGATACTTCACATACCTACCAGCAAATGTAGTTCATCAATTTTTAAATCCGTTTCCCTTTGTAACTCCTCATATCTCCTAAGAGCCATAAGGACAGGCACATCGTCTCCTTTCACACCTGCATCATGTGCAATCCCGGCAAGACGTCCCAATGTGTCACACTGGTCTACATAACCTAATATTCCAACTGGCATTGTAGCTCGGTCACCTTCCTGCCGATGTACACGAGCAATCTCGTCTATTTGCTTATTACGATACATCTTATTCAGAATGAAGGAACTGAAGTTAATTTTTATATAAAACTTTTACTGATTTCAATACACGCTTTTTTATATCACTCCATGATTGCACAAAACTTGAAAACTTTTATGTTTCAATATTATTCGGCGAGAAGCACACAGTAATGACAGTCCGATGTTGCACGAGATAATAAATGGAGTTAATTTTTCATATAAAAGTTTTACTGATTCAACTACACACTTTTTTATATCGCGTCACAGTTGCACAAAACTTAAAAACTTTTATGCTTCAATATTATTCGACGAAAAGTACACGGTGATGACAGTCTGATATTGCATGAGAGAGCAAACTGGCTAGACTGACTTCATGTCTAGGAAATGCAGATATTTTTGGGAAAGATTCTGAGGAAATGACCTAGTTGTCACTCACTACCCTATTTTCTATCTTAATCTTTTGCACCATCCTGTGTATCCTAGTGCTTACTATCAACGCAATCCTTCCTGATACACCTCCCCATGAAGCAAATACGAACATGCATATGCTGTATCACCCAAACTGTCTATACTATTTTTTAAAATACAATATGTATACTCTCTGTAAATTTTATTATACATTTTTCAATTAAATGATTTCTTTTGGAATAATGATTATTCTGAATTTCATTATCTGAATTCAAGGGTACCATTCCCCACTCTCTTATTATTATTCTCATACTACTATATTTTCATTTTTAATCTTTACTATTATTTTTTTAACCAATCATGATTGAATAGGGCGTACATCTTGTCTAGACTTGTATAAAACGTGCTTAAGCCTGCATAGAGCGTGTTTATACATGCTTTACTCCCACTCTTGAAGCTATTGTACCCCTCTTCTACATAAAAACTCTGGATGATCAGCCAAGAGCTATACAGTGTCTCTGAGACTTTAGAGAAGAACATACAATGTCGCAAACTATGGTTGATGTTAAAAAAGTTACTGAAAATTCTTCATCTGCTGTTACCACTGTGCCTAAAAAAAGAGTTCATATGACTGAAGTGGAGCCGTCGCGCAAGTCGAACAGACATCTGATTTTAACTACAATCTATGCACTCAATAAATCATGCAGTAAAAACGTGATTGTTGGACTTGAATTGCAATCAGATGGGTGTTTTCAACCTATTATAAAAATTCTGTCCAATAAGTTACAAGGAATAACTTTTGGGGAAGCATCATGGACCAAATTCCAGGAGCAGTTTCAAGTTATAAGTGACTACTTCCAAAATGAGGGATATTTCTCATCAGACCGAGAGCCACTTGATATCAACGACTACAAAGTGAAATTCAGGACTTCCTTCGGGGAAAAAACGATTCTTTTTGACAGAATACCTTCTCCTGACGACTGTGAAGATAGTGAAAATGGTGAAAATTCTTGTAAAAACAAGAAACAAAACGTTTTTGTGCCTGCAGTTGCTATGAAAAAAGCTAGTTTCGTTGGTTTGAAAAATATTTTGCTGTGTGCGAATGAGTATTTTGGGATGCTTAAAAATTTGTGTAGTTTAGTAGAAGATTGCATGTCTCAAATTGTACAATTATTAACTGAGCATTGCATTTCTATGAAAATAGCCGAACCATCCGAGAATTATATTTTTGAGTTAATGAACCATGAAATGTGTGACGAGTTCAAAAATGTAATCTATAAATATTTATCGTCGAAATTCAACGATTATTACGTTGATATTATATATCACGAGATCGGTGGAGTATTGTTGACCCATGTCACATCTACTGTAAAAAAAATATTTTAAAAAGAATAACATTCAACTAAACAGGTTAAGTCATCCTGAAAAAAAAGTTGAGAAGAATATGTGTATATACTCAGACATTTTCTTATACAATAAACACCATTGAGCTTATATCTGTATGTTTTCTTTCTTCATCCTTTCCTCTTATTAGGTAGTACACTCAGTTTTCAGATGGACTGTTTTAGGGTTCTCTTTATCTCTGCCGATTTTACTATCTTCCGACGACAGATGCTTCGATGCTCACTCCTGTGTGAAATCAGCCCCAACCATGACCAGAGAGTATAATCTCGGAAAAAAGATTTGAACAGTCTGGTTGACCAGCATTAAGATGCATAATGTATAGTTTTCATTGAAACACATTCTCCATCGTTAGAAATTAAGTAAAATTTAGGGAAAATTAAAAATTATTGGAATAATGAATTATAAAAAATAGTTAAACTGAAAAATATCTAAATTCTATAAAAACATTTATTTCCAAAAAAATGCAGCCATTTTTGATCAATTTTTGTAAAATGGTTTGTAAGTATAACAAAGTACACAATCTTCTGATAAAAATTAATTTCGAGTTAATGAAAAAATTATTCAAATAATAATGAAAAAATATATAGACTCTGTGAAAATTTGTATGTGAAAAATTCACACTGTAGTCTCAATATTATT
The DNA here is from genome assembly GCA_932178445.1 of Andricus quercusramuli. Taxonomy (NCBI): domain Eukaryota; kingdom Metazoa; phylum Arthropoda; class Insecta; order Hymenoptera; family Cynipidae; genus Andricus; species Andricus quercusramuli. The sequence continues at coordinate 70,977 of CAKNXH010060049.1, read as the reverse complement.
TGACAGAAGTAATACATTTTTTCAAAACATTTTTCCAAATATAGCATAGGATACAATCACATGATAAAAATTCATTTCGAGACTCACTCTTGAGTTATATCTGGTCTAGTAGAGATAAGCGGGGTCTAATTGTACCGATACAAACGCGGTCTAGCTGGTATGAGATGTTGGGCTGGGTGGGGGTAGTCGGCCCATAGTGGTGCCAAGCTGCGACTAAACTTGCCGAGACTAATGTAGTCTAGCTGATAACGAGATGTAGGTTAGGGTGGGGGTAGTCGCCTCATAGTGGTGCCTTACTACTCACAGAAGAAAGGCTCACTACACGAAATAGTAACTCTTCTTCTCGCTGAGTATGGACGGTTATCAAGTGTTGCAGTGCATCCTACTATTTGAAATTGTTCATCCTACTTTTTTAAAAAGTTAGGTCAACAAACCTGAACACAAAATAGTAATTTTAACCAAATTCACCGACAAAAAGCTGCGCTTCAATTACAAGCAGGTAGAACTACTGGCTTAGAGAGTTCTTCTAACGATCCACTTTTTTCATTGTTGTTAAATACCTACGAATCGTAATATTATTACTAGTAATAGAGGAAATGGCTCGAATTTGATATAGGGCTTGAATTTGAGCCACCTGGATTTCTGGAAAACTAAAACGTGTACTAGGTTGGTGACAGTGGGAACTGAACGCACTTAAGTGTAGTGGAAAATAGTGACAGTTTCACTGTTCCATTCGCTTGACAAAAAGTGTGAGAAAGAAAAATGAAAAATCGGATATCCTGAGTTCATTCCAGGGAAATCTCAAATGTATATTCATTATTTCGGGAATCTTGTTTTTCCAATAAATGTTGTATGTAGTAGTGAAGTAGAGTTAGTAGTGAAGTAGAGTTAGTAGAATAGTATTGCTCGGTAGATATGGAGATGTTTCTGTTCATGGGTTATGCTTTTTGAACATGAACACTTTGTACCAAGTGGCTCTAATTTGACATACCATGTGTGGCTCGAATTTGATATACCAGAAAATCCCAGTTAGACATTATTCAGCTCCTTGAATATTAAAAAATGGGTTCATGTATTCATGCACGTATGTGTGTGTGTATGTCTTTGCTTGTTTAGTGCGGATTCATGTGATCCTAACAATGACGAGTGTAGTATGTATACTAACGCTTATTGTCCAATTTGTCTTCTTTGCAGATTTCATAATGTCAAATACCAGATTCGATTATACTTTTTATCAATCGAACCATCCGAAAGTTTTTTAAATAACCTTTCGAATGACCTATTGTTAGTCGAATTTCGGTTCATAGAGTCCCGGCAATCCATCGAAAAGGAGTGGGTATATCAAATTTGAGCACTTTCCTCTATTAATATGTTCACAACATATACAATTGTTGATGTTTCATAAAACTTGTGACTAACGGTCACTCTCGCTATAATTTAAAGAATATTCATCCAAAAACACATTTTTTTTCAACAAAAATTACACTATGTGGCTGTTTGTTAATGTCTCTTGTTTATGACAATTAAAACAGACAGCAATCCAAAAATTATCTGCATACTGGGAGTACTCTTGCGTCGATTCAGGATGATTTTCATTATATGCAAACCGCTATTGAAGAGTAAATAATGATTTTGTGAAAAATCTCTATTTCCTCATACTTCGCGTAAACATATCATAAATTAATAAATAAAAATGCAAGATTCTCTGACTAAGGTGCTCTTGGAAATTTAGCGCTCTTCAATTAAAAAAAAAGGAATTGCGGATTGGGGCAAAATTGAAGGCTGTAGACCCTTTGAACGAAAAAAATGCGTTTCTCCCATTGTGCGGTGTATCTTTGCATGCTATCGTGTGCACCTCAAAATTTCTATTATTACTGCAAATATTAACCGATTTTCATGAATCTTTTTTTTATTTCTCAGAATTATATGAATAAACTATGTATGCTAATTAAAATTCAATCACGCGATGCTTTCGTAATTTCGGTTTTTCGAACCGGCCTGCATCTCATAACAATGAGAGGGCGATTCGTTTCCGGTAATTCGACGCGCTCGAGTGTCTGCACTCGCGCGATGGGCCGTCTGCCTCGTAGCCGAGCTCGCAGCTTTGACAAGGGTTGAGGTTCAGGCCTCGAAAATACACTTTTCAGCTACTACTGAGCGTCACTGCATTTTTTTCGATTGCACTCTTCTTTTCGTTTATAACGTAAAATATAAACATTCAGAAAAAAACGAGACTTCACTGCAAAAGAGAACAGTCTTTAGATGAGGTATGCAAAATATCAGGCGAAAATATTCAACCGTGCGGCCGGAATCTGCCCAACCATTTTAGAACGCTGATAAATCCCCTTGAGGCGCTTCGTCAGGCTTGATTTTTAGCCCATGTATTCGTTGCGCCCAGTTTCCTCGTACACGCATGAATTGTTCGATGTAATATTTTAACCACATAATCTCAATGGCATAATACAGAAAACAGAAGTCTTCGTTTTTTGAAAAATGATATTGTTTTTTTTTCTCTAATTAATCGAAAATGTTGTTCATCTCTGCGCCTGAAAGCGAGCAATCCGCCACCGGGAAAGTACTCACGGGGAACCGAAAACAGGTACGCCGAATTGCAAGGAAAAACGAGGCTATCAAACCTTGAAGTTTTCCGAGGATGCTTCAGCCCAGGGGGTCGGCCGTAAGTAATGCCCTTTCCATTGTTGCATCCTGACACGATTAGAGCCGCTCGAACGAAATTGATAATTATTAAAATATGCAGAAATTGAATTTTAATATGCTGCATTAGGTTCATTAAATAATGAATATTGACCGATTTTCCTAATCCTTTTTTTTTTAATTTTTTCGATTATATAATTTTAAAATTTTATCAGCTAATAAAAATGTCATCGATCCATGTTTTGCGCAATTTTAGAGATTGTAACAGTATTCATTGTCGGCGGGTGATTGACTTTGGTCTTTATCGAAAGACAAGAGCAGATTCGAGGAGATCAGATAATTGCACATCGGAGTGATTTATTAATAACTCCATTGATGATTAATCAATTCATTATTGCTTCCTTATAGATGGGCGTTTGTAATGACCTGAATTTTCGAATATACTTTTTCATATGTTTTGATATAATGCGACCCCAGGAGCTCGAAAATGAAGTTTTAAAAAAATTTCCGTGTGTTTGTAACTTTTTTCTGTTCACCATATCTCGAAAAGTAGAAGAGCTATAGTCATGAAATTTTGATGAAGATTGATATCTCGGATAGATATCCAGGCCTGATAGGTACTTTGTACTTCCATAAGAAGACATCTTTAATTATTTTGTTGAGAAAACATTTCTTTCAACTTGTTTTTTTTTGTCAAAAATTAATTTTGTAGACTGAAAATATAATTTCAATTTTTTGTTGAACATGCATATTTTTTGATATTCAAGATAATAATAAAATACATCAGAATTTAAATTTTTTTAAAATCAACATTAAAAATTATTTTACATTTTTCCTTGAAAGTTTGTTAAAAATTGAATAATATAATTCAAATATTTAATTTAATAATACTTTGGTAGAAAAGCATTCTTCTTACTTGACATGTAATCTTTCTTGGTTAAAAATGAAACTATTTGGTTAAAAATTGATCTTTTTTTTTAATAAATCAACTTTTTTGTTTCAAATGCGTCTATTTGGCTAAATTAAACTGCCTTTTATTCAAGATTATCATCGTTTTTGTTTGAAATGTGAATTATTACATGTTTTGTTGAGAAGTCATCAGCTCTTTGGGTTGGAAATGAAGCTATAGTTTCAATTTTTATACTTTTTATACTCTTATTTTTACTCAATACTTTTAAGTTACTATAATACGTTAAAAGTTGAAAATGCGGTTTTTTTGTAGAAAATTAAAAATTAATTTTTTGAGTTAAAAATTCATCTTCGCAGGTTTAAATCCAATAATTTATTTGACAATGTAAATATTGTGTTGAAATACCAACTTTTCAGATTAAAACGTCAACAATCTTCTACAAATTTCGTCATCTTTGGCTTGAAAATTCATCTATTTTGGCCAGTTGTACATGGCAATCATTTCAATAATTTCAGGATCCATTTGAAATTCATTCTTCCTCCACTTTGAAGACACTTTGAAGACGATTGGAAAGAAAAACGATCACTTTCTATCTACAAATGGTCAAACTATGAATTTGTCTCTTAAATTTGGTCACTAATCATCAAAACTTTTGTAATTTGAAGACGATTAGAAAGAAAAACTATCATTCTCTGTCTATAAATGACTGCACTATGCATTAGTTTAAAATTTTTTTTTTCAAAAAACAATTGTATCGAGTCACAGTTCTTTGTCACTAAATATCATCACTTATGTAATTTGAAGACGATTAGAAAGAAAGCAATCACTTTCTATCTATAAATGGTCAAACTATGCATTTCTTTATAAAATTTGTTTATAAGAAAAACAAACAATATCGAATGACAATTCTTCGTCGATAAACATCAACTCTTGTGTAATTAGAAGACGCTTAGGAAAAAAACTATTGCTTTCTGTATATAAGTAAACAAACAATAGATTTTTTTATAAAATTTGATTATAGAATAAACAAATAATATCGAATGACCAATCTTAATCACTAATTATTAACACTTATATAATTTACAAGTACTAAGAAAGAAAAACTATTACTTTCTGACAAAAACTGCCTGAACTATGGATTTGTTTAAATAATTTGTTTATAAAATAAACAAATTATACCATACAACAAATTTTCATGATCAAACATAATCCTGTTGATAAAATCAAGCAATTTCAACTGTTACGTCGTAACAATTTCTTCTTTTACAATGTTCAGAATTTATTGGTGTCACTTGAAAATTCTTCAAATATTAAACTACGAACT
>CAKNXH010060049.1:14783-66078 GCA_932178445.1 Andricus quercusramuli | reverse complement strand
CCTCGATTCACTAATCCTATCTCACAAGTATAGCATAGACAATACATAAACTCACAAATATTCTTTGCAAGCAAAATTTCCAATATGTTGATATTTTGTTAATATAATTTGTTTATAATAATTGCATTCCATATCGTGTACATTATTCATATTCTTCGGATACTTCGACATTCATTTTTGTCGAGAATAGGATTAATTACGTGACTGATTTGAAGATAGAACACAATAATTAAAAAATGTCTCGTTTTCTCTCTTTGTTTATAAAAAAAAATTGATTAGCATTTCGAACTCGAAAGTTCATTGCCTCAATACCCGATTCGGGTAGTGTTTCTAGGTGGATAAATACTACCAGTGTGGGTCCACCACTCCCACGACGGGTCAACAACACGCAGTATTCCCCGAACGGTCACCCATCCAAATACTAACCGCGCCCAACACTGCTTAACTTCAGTGATCTAACGGGAACTGGTGTTTTCAGCGTGGTATCGCAGTTGTTTATTGATACAAAAAATATAAAATGACAAAAATTAGAGAATCTCATCCATGGACGCGAAGATTTTTCAAGATTGCGGATAGATTTCGGATGGATTGAAAATATTTTACAAAGATTTCCATTCTTTTACACAAATTTGAGATAGATTGCAGGACGCACAAACATTTCAATTATTTCACAAAAGATGTCAAACATTTCGCAAAGATTTGACATACATTTCAAATTGTTTTTTCGAATACCCAAAACAAAGATATTATAGTTACTCTAGTAAAATACGTTCGTCTTTCGTTTTCTTCCGATGTTGAAAATGCATAATCTTGGACGGTCTTCCTATTTCCACGGATTTTCCCAAACACGTGTTTTCCGATCGTTTCACCGCAATGAAACCCTTGCACCTCTGTCCTTTTACAGTGACATTTTCTCAGGCAGTAATAAAACTTTTTCGTCGATGGCTCGCGTGGCGAACGATTTCGGTGCGTTCTCACTCCTTCGCTAATCTTTCCCAAATGTTTATGTTTCTATATCTTGTAACCATTTCTTCCCCATTGAAATAGTATATTGCGTGACGAGGGTCGAAAGGCAACGATTTCACGAGTGTGAAGTTAGCTGCCCGAGCGAACAATTTTCGTCATGCATACAATTTTTCATCATATCGATAATCGAAAAGTCGACTTGAGATGACGGTAGGGTGAAGTTGTGCCGTTGCATCGATTCTCCAAAGCGTAATTTGTCCGCCACGCGGTTATCTTCAGACTGTTGTTCATCGGGCGCGTATTATGATCACGAAGGAATAGTAAGGAGTAGTATCCCTGTAAGTGGGGAGTGGGACGAGCGACGTCCAATAATTCGTTAATGCTAGCTACGAATGAAAACTCGTATGCTCCCCCGTTCACATGCGCACTGGCGTTTGCCATGCCAACGATGTCAACACGCGTTTGAAGTTTCGAACTTGTGTATTGAACGAACATAAACAAACGAACGTAACCTACATGTTCATCGAGATGTCAAAAGGTAACATATTGAGTGGGTATAACATGTGACTGCGAAAACAGCTCTGCGCATGTGCACGGGGGAGCATGCGAGTTTTCATTCGTAGCTAGCATTAACGAATTATTGGACGTCACTTGTCCCACCTCTGCTCACCGAACACATAGGGTGATACCACTCCTTACTATTCCTTCGTGATTATGATATAAGAGAAAGGCAAACGTTATGAAAAAAGTAATGAAAGTCGGTAAGAGGAGCTGGTTTAAATGGCTTTGATCAACAGATGGAGTAGCAGGGAAATGAAATGCAGTAAAAATACAGAAAACACAATTCTGTACAACTATAAAATTGTTAATAATTAGAATTAACAACTTTAATAGTTTTTCTTGAACGCAATATAAGAATACTAATTAAGATGAGATGACAAATAGAATATTCACATGCTGATGTGTCATTTCATGTTGAAGTCCTATTTTATGGGCAAACTAGGGATGGGCGATTCTCTCGAAAAGATCGATTCATGAATCGAACCAGAATCTAATTTATTAAGATCGATTCAGCAAAAAAATCGAATCAGAAGAATCGATCTTGAAAGAATCGATCTTTCAAGATCGATGTAAAAATGTCCCAAATAGTTTATAATTACCTATAAATCACTAAATTTATTCAATTCCAAATAAAATGATTAAAGATCGACAATTAGACACTGTTTATTCCTTTTCTCCCAAAAAACTTTGTAAACCAGGAAAAATGCTTAAATGTTTGTTCATTTATATTCGAAATAATCTATTATTGACAAATAATTAGGATGCATATCTTGAATTGCAGTTGGAACAATATTTATGGGTGAAATAGAAATGGAGAAAAATGTATCGTTCACTTGAACGTTCGGAACTTAAGGTACATTAAAAACATGAGCTATATATGATAAAACAACAGTGTGATGTGTAAATTTGTCGTAGTTTTACTGTCGTAATATAAGTGAACATTCTCCAATTATTATTTATTTACATAATTATTTCATCTGACAAAGATAATATCTTTGCTTCTGTCTACTGAAATATACTCAAATATACTAGTCCGTCATGGTCGAACAAACGATGGTCTCGCCATGTACAAGTAAAAAAAAGTCAACCAATGCAACTTTGATGATAAAGGACAGGAAAAGAGGTCTTTTCCATTTCGAAATTTTGGTAATAAACATTTTGGACTCAGGTTGCGCTCGCGCTTAGATTGAGATGCAGTCTGGGGCATAAAAGAAAAAATTATAGGAGCAATAGAGATAAAAAATGTTCACCGTGGTCACGAAACTATAGGATGGACACATTAATAAATAAAAATGTAAGGATCGCTTCTCCAATTCTGGGGGTAAAGAATCAATCCAATAAAAAATCGACTCGCAAAGAATCGATGCAAAAAATCGATCTTTTGAGTCAAAAAGATCGATCTTTGGAGAATCGATCCAGAATCGCCCATCCCTAGGGCAAACATGAGTATTTTTTGCAAGAAAAGACTAAGTGACAAATAAAATATGCAATTATTTAATATTAACAATATATAATGACTGACAGAATGTATAAATTATGTAATCTTAGATTCTTAAATCTCAAATTATTATTTCTTGATAGAAAAAGTTTGAAAAGTCAATAAATGTCACCAATAATGTATTTTTAGGTTACGTCGCATATTTTCGTTGTGATATGAACATTTTTCAATGGAAAAAGGCTAAGATAGGAATAAAATTGAAGAATAATGCATCTTTGCGTTATATCTTGTAGGTCTTCCGTTTTTTCTAGACTAAACGATACTTTTTTGAAAGAAAATGGTATTTTCTAGCGGAGAAAGGCTAATAAGCGAGGAATAACAAAGGCTAATAATGCAATATTTAAGGTTATTTCCTCCCTTTCCGATGAGAAATGAATGCAAATAATGCATTTTTGGGTTATCTCTTATAGGTCTTCCGTTTTCTCTCCACTAAATCACTCATCAAAGTACTAACCGCGCCCAACACTGCTTAACTTCAGTGATCTAACGAGAACTGGTTTTTTTAGCGTGGTATGTACATAACCTTCAATATTGCATTATCAGCCTATTTTATTTCTCGCTTGACCTTTTTCGGCTATAAAATATTAACTTTCTTCCCACAAAAACGAAAATACATAACCTTCAAATAAATTATTTGTGAACTGTATTTTCTAACTAAGTCTTTTCCTCGCCAAAATGTTCCTCACCTACAAATGCATTAATTGTAAATTTTATTGGCAATTCAATCTGTTTTGATATAAAAGAGTATTATTATATTTAGTGGAGAGAAAACGGAAGACCTATAAGAGATAACCCAAAAATGCATTATTTGCATTCATTTCTCATCGGAAAGGGAGGAAATAACCTTAAATATTGCATTATTAGCCTTTGTTATTCCTCGCTTATTAGCCTTTCTCCGCTAGAAAATACCATTTTCTTTCAAAAAAGTATCGTTTAGTCTAGAAAAAACGGAAGACCTACAAGATATAACGCAAAGATGCATTATTCTTCAATTTTATTCCTATCTTAGCCTTTTTCCATTGAAAAATGTTCATATCACAACGAAAATATGCGACGTAACCTAAAAATACATTATTAGTGAAATTTATTGGCCTTTCAATCTTTTTCTATCAAGAAATAATAATTTGAGATTTAAGAATCTAAGATTACATAATTTATACGTATTGTTAGACATTATATATTGTTTTTATTAAATAATTGCATATTTTATATGTCACTTAGCCTTTTCTTGCAAAAAATACTCATGTTTGCCCACAAAATGGGACTCCAACATAAAATGACACATCAGCATGTGAATATTCTATTTGTCACCTCATCTTAATTAGTCTTCTTATATTGCGTTCAAGAAAAACTATTAAAATTGTTAATTCTAATTATTAACAATTTTATAGTTGTACAGAATTGTATTTTATGTATTTTTACTGCATTTCATTTCTCTGCTACTCCATCTGTTGATCAAAGCCATTTAAACCAGCTCCTCTTACCGACTTTCATTACTTTTTTCACAACGTTTACCTTTCTCTTATATCATAATACGCGCCCGATGAACAACAGTCTGAAGCTAACCGCGTGGCGGACAAATTATGCTGTGGAGAATCGATGCAACGGCACAACTTCACCCTACCGAGGTGACTGTGGAGCGGGTCGACAATCGAATTTTTAACCCTAGGGAAGAAAGTGACAGATCAATGCAAATGGCGACGATATTGTAGGCACTCAGGGCCTACAAACTTGACATTTTTGTCTTCGGCATAAGCTATTTAAAAAAAATTAAAATTACTTATTTCAATTAATTTTAAATCCATGCAACTAGTTATTTTGATACATTACAAATTATGTCCCAAAATCTTTTTTCCAAAAAGTTTCTGAAAAAAGTCATTTTGTCAAAAATTTATTTTTCCAAAATTTTTGACAAAACAAATTTTTTCGAAAACTTCCTGGAAAAAAAAGTTTCGCAAATAATTCTTAACTGATTAAAACAATTAATTGGAGGGATTTACAATTAATTGAAATAATTAGTTTCAATTTCAAAAAAACAGCTCATTCCACAGACAAAAATGTCAAGTTTGTGGGCCCTGAGTGCCTACAAGGAAGGGTTTCGTAGACAATTGAGACGTTAATTGAAGTCTTAACATAACCTGAGAACGAATTTTGTTCAAATTTCGTAAAAAAAATTGTTTTGGAACAGCAATTTCATATAAATAAATGTCATTGAGAATATTTTTTTTCGAAAACATTATGTAAAAAAATTGTTCAGAGAAACAACTTTTGAAGGAAAAAAATATTCGAATAAAATTGTTGAAACAATTTTTTTGAGAAAATTTGTTTCCTTACAAAGAAATGTTTAAAAAAATATTTGAAAAAAATGTTGAAAAAAATTGTGAACAAAATGTTTTGAAAAAAATTTAGAAAAAATAAATTTTTGACAAAATTAATTTTTTCAGAAACTTTTTGGGAAACGAATTTTGGGACATAATTTTTAATGTATCAAAATAAATAATTGAAAGGATTTAAAATAATTGAAATAATTAATCTTTATTTTTAAAAAATAGCTCATGCCGAAGAAAAAAATGTCAAGTTTTATTTCGGAATAAAATTTAGGAAAATGCTTCGAGTCCCATTTATGTGACTGCTACCGTGCGCTGACAGCCGCATGTTATTCTTACGAAGGGATCGTAACGGATCCTCCTACAGTTTCTGAAGAGGTCGACGATTTATTAGTCTGACTTATTTATCCTTCTGTGACATCACACTAACACTTACCTCAATAGAACTGGTAGGAACATTCCTTTGAATTTATTAAAATTGAAGATACTTTTTCTTAATTATTATTACACCGCATGTCTTAACATTTTCTCAATCGTTAATGTTTTTGCAAACTTTTCGAATGCTTCGTTTCGAAAATTTCGTCATGACAAGTGAAGGGTATTGCAGCCGAAGCAAATAAATTTCGCGAAAAAATGCCCGTGCCTCCTATTTCAGTACTCTTGAGCCCTGGAAGGACAAGTTGATATTTCAACACAATATTTTAATTTCAATTAATAGTTGCACTTGAACCTACAAAGATGAATTTTCAACTCAAAAATTAATTTTCTGAAAAAAATGAATTTTTAACTTTTAACTTATTATAACAAGTTACAAGTATAAAGTATAAAGAAAAGTATAAAAAAAGTATATCTGTTGAAACTATAGTTTAATTTTTAACCCAAAGAGCTGATGACTTCTCAACGAAACATGTAATAGTTTATATTTCAAACAAAAAATATGCTAATCTTAAAGAAAAAAGTAGTTTAAGTCAGCCAAATAGACGCATTTTCAACAAAATAGTTCATTTATTAAATGAAAAAGATTAATTCTTACTCAAATAGTTGCATTATCAACGAAAAAAGATTAAATTTCAAGCAAGAAGATTAATTTTGTACTAAAAAAGACGAATTTTTATAAAAGTTTCAACGTAAAGGTATACTAATTTTCAATTTTAATTAAAACTGAAAAAAAAACTTCAATTTTGATGTATTTTATTATTATCTTAAATAGGAAAAGAGCTGAATATTAAAAAAAAATTTGAAATTACATTTTCAGTGTAAAAAATTAATTTTGAACCTGAAAAAATGATCATAGCTGTTTCCTTTTCTAGATGTGGCGAAGGAAAAAAAGTTACACACACACAGACATTTTTTAAAAGCTTCATTTTCGAGCTCCTGGGGTCGAATTATATCTAAATATGTCAAAAAAGCATATTCGAAAATTTAGGTCATTCCGAACCCCCCTCTATGAGGGAGCAATAACGAATTGAATATTTAATTAATTACTCCGATGTGCAATTATCTGATCTCCTTGAATTTGCATTTCTCTTTCGATAAAGACCAAAATAAATCTACCGCCGACAATGAATACTGTTACAATCTCTAAAATTGCGCAAAACATGGATATGTTATGCGTAAAAATGCCTAATGGACTTTTTTGTGTAAACTCGAAGTCAATCTCTGACTTTGGGCGCTTTATTTGCATTTATGAGTACAGGTCTAGAACTAAACTCCTCAGAGAGGCGGCGCTTTATATATGCCAATTAGACGTAGAGTGGGGGTGATTGTCAGCTCGTAAAAACCCCCTTTTTAGATTGAACTTAGTCTCTAAGTTTTGTTTTTTATCTTTAAAGGTTTTGTACTTTGAACTATGCTACCTGTTTCGTAGTTTGACAATGATTCGGGAGTTGGTTGGGTTTGGTACGTAACAATATGGGATTGGTGGATTACTTTATTTCTATTACTGAATAATTTGATTGTTTTCGGAAAGCATCCCTTTATGCAATCGAAGATACCTAATTTACCTAAAGTATACAAAGTTCCTAGTCCTAAAGCGGCGTAACCTAAATATTGCAACCATTCTAAACTAGTTTCTTTCCAAGTACTGAGCTTTCTATGGGTGGCAATAGTATGTAAGATATTTTTGGTGTCGTCTAGGCTAATTCTGGCTTGCATAAGTTCTTCGTGTGATATTTGTTTTGGAAATTGTACTAATTTTTGTTCTAACCTGTCAATGTCTTTTTCGTCAAAATTTATCTCGTATATTACATTTAGCCATTATATCATATGAGTTTCATATGATTTTTCTAATTCTAGGGTGTCGCAGCTGTTGTACACTTTCCATCCGAATCCTGTAAGTTTACGGTGCTCGGAAATTTTTTCTGTTTTCACAGAATCTTCGCAACTTATGTCTAAGTCTAATGGTTTGGACGGTAGTATAATATAACCAGTATGAGACCTATCTATTAACTTGACATTAGGTTGGTTTGTTCTACATATTTTGTATACATCTATCTGTTTACCTTTGTCAATGGTCTGTCTGTCGGTTGGCACGTATGAGTCTCGGTATTTAATGATCATGTCATAGTCGGGGACTATTGATATGTGGACTTTATTCACTTGTATCGGGATAGGGACTATTCTTTGCAAGGAATCTTCTTCCTTCTCAATTACCGGTATCTCCAGTATGTATGTAAATAGGCCTTGGAATACTGCTACGCAGAGGTTACTCATGTCTATAATGTGCTAGTAGTTTTCTTCTTCATTGTCAAAGTGGTAGCGCGTACGTTGAGTTTTCACGAATCCTTTAATGGTCTTTTTCAACACCTTTGGTGTTAAAATTTGGGGTTGTACTATCCCGTGCTTTCCGTCGTTTATGGCGTTGATCGCTGTTTCAATATCTTCGTTTGTTTCATCTAATAGTATTGCTGCTAATACTAATTTTGAGTTGATAAAACTATTCTTTGTTGCAGCATTTAGTCCGAAAGCAATGTTGTTTACAAACTGTCTGCCGGTATGTTCCGTGGCAGTTATCCATTTATGGTCCATTGACCATTTGTTATCTGTATAAATTGTGTCAAATTCGGTGTTAATTTTTTTCAGGTCGGATTCGCTCAATGTTACGAACATAGTTTTGAATATATCACCCACAAAATTCGCTAATCCTCTTTTTTGACGTTAATTGCCTAATAACTTGTTCAGGATATTGTTTATACTAGCTAGTCTATTGTAGCGGTTCCTAACCAATTGGACTTCATAATAAGTTATGCACTTCTTGTTACAGGCTAGTTCTGCCATAGTAATTGTGGTATCGATGGCTTTAATCCGGTTTTCGGTGGATGTCATATTGATAGCTATAACCATTTTCCACTTTTCATGAAACAAGTGTACTTTAGAGATTTCGTCGATGTAGACGTTCCCTTGAATTTTTTCGAGGGTGTAGTTAGCACTGATGATCGGTGCTAGGGCCAGCAGGAAGGTTCTGGAGGGTGTCATTGTTGTCTGTGAAATAGGGCATTGTCTGAGTTATATGAATTCGGATAATTTTGTCCTTATTTCCTATTCGTGAATTATTATTGTCTAAGTAGTCAATAACTTCAAAAGGGCCTTTCCAAGAGGGGTCTAGCTTGTTAGACTTAGTTTTGTTAATGATTTTTACTGTGTCTCCTGGTTTGTATATGGGGTGTTTGTGAGTGATATTTTCGGCGAGTCTTTTCTTCGTTTTTTCTGTTTCTATTTCTATTCGTTCTCTAGCCCTTCGTAGGTTGTCTTCATCTTTATTTTTTCACTTTCTGACTAGTTCCGGATACGTCAGGGTTGGTGAACACGCTACCGATGATGGTATGTTAGCTTCTCTTCCAAACATGAGGTCAAAGGGTGAAAATCCTGTCGTTTGGTTCTTCATTGTGTTGATTGCAAAGTTAATAAATTTCATATTGTCATCCCATTCATTGTTTCTTTCTGAAATGCTTCTTTTGATTAAGTTCCCTAGAGTGGAGTGCTTTCTTTCGATGTTTCTATTGGACTGCGGATGAAAAGCTGTAGTTTTCACATGAGTGATGTGTAATACTTCTTCAAACTGTTGCATCATTTCTGATAGAAAGTTTTGTCCCTGGTCTGTTAGGATTGTTTTGGGTGCTCCGAAGATGTAGATGTAGTGATCGAGCAGCCCTTCTATTATTAAACTAGTTTCGGGATTAACAACCTATAGCGGGTTAATCTATCTTGTAAGCTCAAAATATATTTGTTACCTTTTACTGTTTCGGGTAATTTGCAGTATATATATCCAGGGCTATTTTTCCATTGGGTTTCAGAGGAATATCTGGTATAATTCCCTCAGCTTGGTTCTTGATTCTTGTAGTTTTTTGGAGTTGACAGATGGGGCATGTTTTGACGTACTTTTTAATGTCTTCATCCATACCTATCCATTGTCCTATTTTCTTCGCTTTTTCAATGGTATTCTTTTCCCCAAGATGTTCCGCATGCGCTTCTTTAACGATATTAGTTTGTTCTTTTTTCGTTAATTCTCGGGTATTGTTAAAGTATAGATGAAATCTCAAGTGGGGATACAAGTTAGATAGGTATTCCATCATTTCCTGTATCAGTTCCCTTTCTATTGGTATAAATAGTGGGTCACAGAATATAAATCTTATCAATGTCAGTTTTTTGCTCATAGTTTCATCGAAGAACCAGCCATGTTTCCGTAACCAGTCCTCTTCATTATATTTTGGCATGTCTGCTTTATTTATTACTTTCCAGAGTTTTCCAAAAGCGTTGGGTTTTGTTTTTGATTTTCCTTGCGTTGGGTTCAATCGCCATACCATAAAATCGTTGTAAAGTTCATTTTGTTGAGGTGTTTCGGATCCAAATCAATTATAGGGATCGTCGTTACTTTCTACTGATTCGCACATTCTTCTGACTGGGATTTCAATTTTTTCTTGTAGTATTTCGTCCTTGATGATAGTGGAGCGCTTAACTGGTGTACCCAAAATTTCGCTATCTGATAGCTCATCGTCGGTAGTTAAATCTATTCCGTCTAGCGCTTGTTGTAGCATATCGCTGGTGTAGATTGGGAATAGTATGGATAAGCAGTCTGCAACTTTGTTCTCCTATCCTTTAACATATTCTATTTCATACTTATATTCCTCTAGCCGTAATCGCCATCGTAAGAGTCGCGAGCTAGGGTCTTTCACATTATGTAACCAAATGAGTGCTACGTGATCAGTTTGGATTTTGAACTTGTTTCCTAGCAAGTATTGACGTAACCTTTTCATTGCCCATACTATAGCTAAGAGTTCTTTTTCTGAGGTGCTGTAATTTTCTTCTGCTTTATTAAGGGTTCTGCTAATAAATAAGCAAGGATGTCCGGCCTGGGATAGCACTGCGCCTCATCTTTGATTCGATACGTCGGTTGTTAGAGTGAATAATTCTTTAAAATCGGGGAACCTTAATACTGGTGATGTTGTTAATGCGTTTTTTAATTTTTCAAAAGCTTCTTCGCACTTTGGAGTCCAATCAATAATTGTGTCCTTTTGAGTTAGCCTGGTGAGTGGTCTAGCTATAGATGAAAAGTTCTTTATAAACTTCCTATAACATCCAGCTAATCCTAAGAATGATTGCACGTCTTTAGGTGTTTTCAGCTGCTTGAATTCTTGGATTGCTTTGATCTTATTAGGGTTTGGCTTAACTCCTTCTGCGGTGATCAGGTGGCCTAGGTATTCTAGTTCTGGACGTAGGTACTCGCATTTTGATGCTTCTAATTTCAAGCCTAATTGTTTTATTCTTTCCAGGACAGTCACTAAATTTTTGTTATGTTCTTCTAATGTTTTTCCATATATTACAATATCGTCAATGTAAACGAAACATTCTTTCCCAATTAGTCCTCTGAACGCATTGTCCGTCATGCGTTGGAAGGTAGCGGGTACGTTTTTTAGACCAAATGGCATCCTTTTATATTCAAAATGCCCTTGTATAGTAGAGAATGCTGTATACTTTTTTCAATCTTCCTTCATGGGGATTTGGTGGAATCCTGCACTAAGGCCGAAGGCTGAGAAAAACTTTGGATTTCCTAACTGGTCGAGAATATCGTCTATTACCGGGAGAGGGTATGCATCCTGATCGGTGTCTTTATTAATCTGACGATAATCCACTACCATTCTAAGCTTTCCTCCTTTTTTAGGGACAATCCATAGTGGTGACTTGAAAGGTGATTGGGACTCTCTTATTATACCTTTTTTCAGTAATTCACTTGTTTCATTAAGTGCGAATTGCTTGTGTTTTTCCGGTAGTTCATGGGATCTTAAGTTGATAATTTTTTCTGAGTTCTAGATTATTTCATGTTCAGTTAGATTTGTACAGGGTAGGGGATCTCCATCTAAAGTAAAGGCTTCTGAGTATTGAGTTAAGATTTCTTTCATCCGTTCTCTAATTTTTGGTTCAATATGTTTTCGGTTCAGGCAATTTTGCGGTTTTTCCAACCGTTTCAAGTAGTTTGTAGGGTAATCACCCCCTTTTTGGGCAAGATCTACATCTCGTGATCTTATAGACTTAATTCTGCTGAATTCAATTTCCTCTGGTATTTTGGTGGGTTTCTATGAATAGTTATAATATGGTATTTCTACCTTATTATTGTATATCGTGTATAGCTTATCAGGAATTTCTTTTTGGTATTCTACCCAAATTATTTGATTTTCTTCGTCAGATACTTTGATTTTACAGATTTTTGTTGAGTTTCCGGGTAGGTAGTCTCTCTCGAAATGCAATGGTAGTTTCCAATTGTCGATTATCAAATCAGTTTTTGTAATAGCATATCCGGGGTATTTGTGGAAGAATGGCAATCCTATTATTCCATCTTCTAATAATGGGGAATTTTCTTGTACTATGTGGAATAGTTTTTTTTTCTTTCCAAAATACTGCTGATAAGTAGCTTCCCCACTTTCGTGGTTATCGGCTCCCATTGAGAATTTTTTATGAAACTTAAGGGTTTCTTGGTCGGGCTGTAAATGGTTTCTCTTAATTATGTTGATTGCTGCTTAGCTGTCTACTAATAATTTGTATATTGATCCGTCGCTTCTTCTTCTTCCATGTATTGATTGTAATTTTCCGGATAATTTAGATATTCTGCTTGGTCCTCGTAATTTATGTGCTCCTGGATTTCCTCCGTTGTCATCTCCTTCCCTTTTTAAACATTCTTCTCGGGGTTCCTGATTTTCCTCAATAGTTTTTACTTCCCATGGTATTTTTTTGAACTATTCCAGTTGAAAATTTTGGAGTTTTGAAAAACATTGGGATGCAAAATGACCAGGTTTTCCGCACTTGTGGCAGGATATCTTTAATCTTTCGCTTAGTGGGAAATTCGAGTTTGATACTCTCGCCTGTTGTGGTGTGGTATTTGCTGAAGGTCTAATTGTTATCGGGTGGGGTTGGAAGTGAGTAGGTTGTCTAGGCACTTGGCTTTGTCTAAGTATTCTATCTTCATTTTTTTTTCGTTGCCAAGCTTCTACTTTCAGTGCTTCTTGCAGGGCTTTTGTTACTGTGATAGGTTTCATTGGTCTAACCTGTAACGAAATATCGTCTCTTAAATTCATTATGAATCTTTTGATCGCGCTGTTCTCTCCTATCCCTACGGCCATTTTCCTTCTCGTTCTCGAAGGGTATTCTGCTTATACCGCGTACACAAGGTCCTTATAGGCGTCTCTGAAAATTAGGCTTAAATTTTGAACTGTCGTTCCTCCCTGTCTCATTGCGTCCAATTTAGCTCTGCACAATTCAATTGAGCTTTGTATTTCGAGGTTAGTTTCTGAAGCTGAGTATAATTCTTTGTAACTTTCTATTGAGATGTGTCATATAGCTTGTTCGGCGTTGTCTCTAATTTTTTCAGCTATTACAAAATCAAGAAGTAGGTCTTGATTGTCACAGCGTAAACGAGCTCTTTTTACGCTTTTTATCCATTCGTGGATACCGGCATCGTTAGTTCCATTAATGGGTTTTAATCGTTCTTATCATACCCTCTGCTGGTGCTAGGGGAGTGATTATAGGGGCTGTTCTAGTGGGCAGCTCATGGGGTCGTGCCGTTAACATACCTCTTGGTAGTGTTGGATTCGTAAGTGCAGTCTGCTTAGAGATTGACTGTCTAATTTCTAATATTGGAAGCTCGCTGGATCGTGGGAGCTGCTTTATTGTTCCTCGTCTAGGGACTTCAGTTTTTTGAGCGTCAGGATCCGACTCGTCGTCTGTTATTAGTGCTTTATTTCTTGCAACTTGTTTAGTTTCCCGTCTCCTGTTGTGATTTTCATCGTTAAGTGTGTCGAGTTCTTCCTTCATTCTTGAATTCTCGAGTCTCAACGCTTGCATTTCCAATCGCAATTTCTGAATGGGATCCAGAGTTAACAATAAATTCGGTGCTATGTGCGTTGGAGATTGTGCTCTCGATATGGGTTGAGTATTGTTGGGAGAGGTCACTACCGTAAGGAATAAAGGAATCAGGCCGTGTGATGAATCAGAAGTCTCGTCAGTATCGTCAGTCGCGTAAGTTGCAACGTTGTTATCTCGATACTTTGCATATGCCAGCGTAAAATATCTGTCTCGCTCTTGTTATCAGATACGCGTGGTTATCGTTCGCTTTGGACGTTTAGTCTTTCAATACAGTGGAATGCAAGGATATTGTCTATTACAATTTCTTTGATTCCAAAGTAATGGTTTCTATTATTGTTGAGGAAAGGCAGTGCTCTGGAGCACCACGAGTATACCTTACCGCAATTTCAAAACTTCGCCTCGCCTAACGTGAAATTAACTTTGATTTCACGTTAGTCTCCTTCCTCAGACAGCAAGGAGGACTTATTCTCTTTGCAATTCGATACGATTGGTTTTTTATTTAAATGCTTACTTTTTCTAAATTCTCTAGATGGCTTGATCCTCTCTGGTTGGCAGCTGGGAGTCTGTGGAGTTCCTTGTTGTTAACCTGGATTTGGGCGTTGGCCGATGACTGCTCATCGGTCTTCCAAGCGTTGTTACGCAGATGCGTCTTCCGCCTAATTGCGGGCCTCGTTCAATTTTTGAATTTCGGAAAAACGGTGGTTTTACGTTGTATAGCGGCTACTCAATTCACCAACTATTTTTAGCCACCGTTTTCCTACTTTTCAGGTTGTCGGGTCACTCGTAAGTAGATCCAGAGTTCAAGTGAATTTCCTAGAATTCTTTCCTTTCTCGTCTTAAATGAATTCCGTAGAATTCCTTTCCAGGATTCGTCACAAAAATTGCTTTTATAGAATTTTTCTATTGTATCCGTAGATACAGAAATCGAAAATGCAATGCTGGCAGGATCGCCAAAATGTTACGCGTAAAAATGCCTAATGGACTTTTTTGTGTAAGCTCGAAGTCAATCGCTGACTTCGAGCGCTTTATTAGCGTTTATGAGTACAGGTCTAGAACTAAACTCCTCAGAGAGGCGGCGCTTCATATATGCAAATTGGACGTAGAGAGGCTGTAATTGTCAGCTCGTAACAGATAGATGACATTTTTATAAGCTGATGAAATTTGAAAATGATATAATTGGAAAAAATGGGGAAGGAGCACTAGAAAAATCGGTGAATATTCTCAATATTAAAGGTAATCTTGAATGAAATGCAAAATTACCAAAACTCCCAACAGAAATTGAACGGGTTAACCTATTTTTCTATATTTTTTTAATCGTCTCGTCATTATGTGATGAAACTAATCCAGCATATTAAATTTCAATTTCTTACCATTTTAATAATTAATTATCAATTTCGTTCAAGCGGCTCGAATCGTTGTAATGCTCTAACAATAGGAAGATCGATTGTTTTACGACCGAACCCCTGGATTCAAGCATCCTCGGAAAAGTTCAGGGTATAATATCCTGGTTTTCATTTCAAATGCGGAGCGCCTGTTTTCGGTTACCGTGGGTACTTTCCCGGCGGCGGATTGCTCGTTTCCGGGCGCATAAATGAAGCAAATTTTTGATTCATTAAAAAAAAACAAGACCATTAAAAAAAAACATCTTTCTTGTTCGGCACTATGCCCTTGAAATTATGTGGTTAAAATATTGAATCGAACAATTCATCCGTGTAGGATGAAACATGTCAAAACGAATACATGGGCTAAAAACGAAGCCTGAGAAAGTGCCTAAACGTCTAAAAACTGCATTCTAATTAGGTGTGTGACATTACGATTGGAGCATCTGTTCTTTCAAATATAGTTGTTTTGCATGAACGTGGTGAGAGAGCTCTTATCACTGTTTGAGAACAAGCTTTAGCTTGAAACTTACTAGGACGGTTATTATAAAAAAAAGCCTGTGATACGTGTTTTGCGCATTTTTATCACAAATAGTCATGAGAGCCCGAAAACAGTCATATGTGCTGAGAATAAAAACCTTATTACAGCCTTCAATATGCGTGGTTATACATGGAGGGTTAAGGGAACGTAGAACTGATACGTATAGAGTAGGCCTGTGAAATGAGTGTCGACAGGTGTGATAAGGAGATGAAAGGAGAGGTGGTGAGAGGGAAGGAAAGATAAGAGTGAGGAGTAGGATGAAGTGAAGGGACCCTTGTGGAAAGAAGGACCAACTTAAGATCACATTAAGACCAGTTTCAAACCACGTTTGGTCTTTTTCTGGTCTTTTACCTTTCAGCCTATACCTGCATCAATTTTAGGGCATTGAATAAGCAGGGGCATTGTATTAGGGCATTGAATTAGCTGTCTGTATCAACAGACTAGCTATATCTAAAATTCCTGAAGAACCTGGGATGATTTATTATTATTTGGGTAATTGTCAAATTGAAGGCAAACTTGAAGTCCCAATAATATGACATTAACTTAGAAGCTCGTGCCGATTTTTTTTTAATTTTAATAAACACATATTGTCATCCTCTACAGAATGGGCAGTTCCTTTTTTTCATTTCTGTTCCTATTTACTTTAATTTAATATCAGAACACCCGAAACTTCATTACCGTACGGCGTCTCAACCTCACTTTGCACAAGGATAAACTGATTTTCTCCGTTTTTTTAGACAGTAACCTGAAAAACGCTTAACGTATCAAGTTTTTAAACTTCACATGAACATAAATTTAATGTATGCACATTTTTTTAATTCAAATAAATAATATTTTAAAAGTCTTGATGTCTGTCCCTCAATTTTTTCCATTTCAGAAGTCATTACCGTACGTCTGTTTTTCTAGTGAAATATTGTAGTTACAGTTGAGTAATAAATACAAAAATATTAGGCGTATTGTTTGATACAAGTTTTTATAAAATTGAGCTTAAAATATTAACTCTCTTTTCTGTGAATCCGATATTAAAACTGAAAAGTGCATCTTGACAACAAAAACGTCATTACCGTACGTGCGTTAAAAACCATTTTCGGAGTGAAAAAAATTTATGAAAACAATTCCGTTACTTGCTTGGTGGTGTTTTCTTTCATAAGTAGGTGACTTTTGATAATTAAAATTTGTTATTTTTTTTATAAAAAATAAAAAAGGTTAAACTTTAACATTTTTCTCGCATCATTACCGTACGGTAAAATAGAACAGCGTACGACTGATTATATGCGCGTGCCCATGGATTCATTATTATTTCTTATTTTCATAACTGCCCCTTTTGGATTTAAAATAGTTACATGTGATAAGATCAATTTCCGTTATGAAATATTTAATTCCTAATAATAATATGATTGCCACTGTAGGTGCTGAAATTTGCCTACAATTTGACAATTACCCATTTATGTGATCCAGAGGCTTCAAGCAGTTGCCGTTATATTTATGGAACTCTGTCCCTCCCTCCATCTCGCCATCTCTTTCTGTTATTATGGTTATGGTCCTGACTACTGACTCGTGATGAGCCTAATAATGATGGGACATTGGGGGTTCAAACTGCCGGGACAAGAATATACCTGCCTATACTGTGATCTTAAGTTGGTCTTTTTTTCACGAAGGGATACATGAAAATGGAGGGTGAGAAAAGGAGAGGAAAAGGGGTTATGGGTGGATACGGAACAGAAGCAGGGAGGGCAGAAATTGCAGGAAAGGGGAACTGTAAGGGGAGACTCTGTGATTGGATGTAAGGAAGGGTAATTAGAAGTTCGAGGGCATGGGCTGATGATGGCTGGGGTAAAGTAAAGGTAAAGGGGTGAGGTGGCAGGTGGATTGGGGTTGATGTAGCGATGGGAGGGTGAACAAAGCGATCGGGAAGTATGGTAATGAGAGAAAATGATAGGGAGAAGGGTTTGCTATTGCCAGTTATATTTGATTCAAAATATGTAAAACATTTGAACAGGCTATGAACTTTTATTAGAATCGCTTGCAAACGGCATGTAACACGAGAATTTTTTTCTCTGCAGAAATCGTGAGTTATTTTAGGATAATTCAAAATCGTTTAAAATAAGAGAGTTCTGGAAAAGCAATTTATTTCAAACGATGCAATCAAAAACCAGGTCTGTAAATCCCTGTACATCGTCGTACAGGCACCGTGTTCTTGTCCTAAGCCAGAATTGTTCCAATGCGGAACGTTTCGAGCCTGAACAAAACAGGAACCAAAATTGAAGCAAATCCACTCCGGTTCTGAACTGTGTAGAGTGTAGACTGTACTAAACTTGCACAAGCGATGCAATATTAAATAACTTCGGCATTACTTTATGAGTTATTTGATTCATCGATTGTAGAATAAAATTATGGTTTGAAAATCCCAAAATTCAGAAATTTGACATAAATTTTGAGAATTTTATTTATTTGGTAGAATTCACTAAAAGTCTGTACAAAAAGGTTTATTGAATCGCCCAATACACATCTGAAGTAAAAATGGGAAAATTTAAAAAGTTATGTCAAATTTTGAAAATCTTAATCAATTTCTAGATTTCTATTTAAGTGCGAACGAGGGGGTTTTTTGACTCACAAAATACAAGATCTACATTCAATAATTCAAAAAGTGGACGCAAATCTTAATAATTCTATTAAATTGGTGGATTTTTGTAAAAGTCAGAACGACGGGGGGGGGGGGGGCGACTCAAAGATCACGAATTTGAGATCAATATTAAAAAATTCAAGAAGTTGACTAAAGGCTTGAAAATTCTATGAAATTTGTAGATTTTCATGAAAGTCAGAACTAGGGGGTTTTCGAGTCACAAGACACGAATTTAGAATGAAAATTAAAACAATTTACTCAAACGTTGACAATTTTATTTCATTGCTAGATTTAAATAAAAGTTAGTTTTTCGAATGAAAGCCAGTACGAGGGGGGTTTTCGAGCCACAGAACACAAATTGGGGTTCAAATATTAAAAAAGCGCCCTAAATTTTAAAAATTAAGAAATTCAAGAAATTGACTCAAATATTGAAAATTTAATCAAATTAGTAAACTTCTATGACAGTCAGTATGAGACGTTTTTTTTCAAATCACAGGAAACAAATTTTGATTCAAAATTCAAAAATTCAAAAAGGTGACTTGAAATTTAAAAATGTTGATTAAGTTGTTTGATTTACATGAAAGTCAAAACAGTACACTCCTGATATTTGTCCGCCTAACAAGGCTGTATGAGAGTATTATTCTAAGAATGAGGCACTTTAAGAGTACTCCCACTCTACTATACTCCAAGCTGGAACCCGCACGTTGGACATATGCTCGCAGATCCAGAACATACCGAAGGGCAGATATCGGGAGTGCACTTTATACGAGGGGTTTATTAAGTTAGACTATGTGCTGATTTGAGTTGCTTCAAGGTACGCGCCTCTACCTTCCTGACCTTCATGAAAATATACCAGAGAAATAAAATTTTCAAAATCTATGTAAAATTTGTCAGTTCTTCAATTTTTTCCCTAAATTCGTTTTCTGTGACTCAGAAACCCCCCTTGTACTGACTTTCATATAAATTCACCAATTAAATAAAAAATTTCAAAATGTTAGTCAAATTTTTATTGCTTACCTTAAATTCGCGTTCTGTTACCCCAAAATCCACCTGATATTGATTTTCATGGAAATCTACGAATAAAATTAAATCTTTTTGAAATTTAAGTTGATCATTTTAATTTTTCAATCTTGACCCAAAATTCGTATTTCGAGACTCGAAAAACCCTCTCGTTATGACTTTTCACATATATCTTTTCACATTTATGTGAAGTAAAATATCTCCCAATGATAACTCTAGAAATTCATTTTTTTGGGAGGTATGGAGGGGGAAAGAAAAATGTAAAGTGTGGTTTTTCTTGAAAACGGGATTTTTCAAAATTTCTTTTTGATGTTATGTTGTAATGTGACCACATTCATATTTTACGTGAACATGCCTTAGTTGAATTTTTTCAAGGGGGGGGGAACAATGTAAAAAAATAAATAAAAATCGCGCATGCAACATTGCGCACCGTTTTGGTGAACTGCTCCCGATCGCATACTTTGGAACATAACTCTATTGCATTTTTAGATAATTATTTTTTCATTAATTTATTATTATTTTTTTTAGATAATAAAATCATTTTTATTTTTACGTATACATCAAAATAGTTTCGCAGAATTACTAAACTCCATAAAATTTTTGGCGCTTGACATTTATCTTTGTTCGAAATAATTTAGGTTAACAAATAGAAAATTTTCATCCTATTTCGTGGAACAAAATTCTTTCTCATCTTATATGTGCCGTAATAGCTTACTAGGCTTATTTTTCTGCAAAATATTGTAAGCACATAACATTTATCTTTGATAAAAATAATTTAAGAAATCAAATCGATAATTTCCCTCTTTTTCTAGCTGAAAAATAAATTCTTTTCTCTCTGTTATGTATCGAAATAACTTATCAGGCTGACTAAACTATTTTTCGAGAAAAAATTATTCTCCATCTTGTATCTTTCAAAATGGCTTCTCTGACTTACTAAACTCCAGAAAATTGTGTAAAATTTAAAATTAAGTTTTGGTGAAAATAATTTAAGTACGTATAAGATGGTCACGAATTTGTTCACGAAATGAAAAAAAAAAACTTCACCAAAAAAGGGTGAAAATGTTCTATTTGTAAAATTAAATTATTATTTTCTGTAGGTTAGTTAGTTTAAGAAGACATATTAAATGCCAACAAATTTCTTTTCGTGAAAAAAAAATTAAAATAATTTATATGTCTTTGAAATTGGTTTATTATGACAAAATTGTACAATAAACAAATTATTTGCCCTCTCATGCTCAAGTTGATTCCGAGTATATATAAGGATCAAACAGATAAGAAAAAAGATTTGATTAAAGAATGCATATTCTTGTAAATGTGTTCTAAAAAAATAGGATACAAAATAAAAAAATAATACCATTGCTTCGTACGTTTGATAATAATCTAATACTCTTTAATTCTAAAAAAAAATCAAAATTTAATTTGAAATTGTTTTATTCCGTTTATAAAAGACGTATGGTTGATGTTTTGTAGCCATCCTGATATAATAACGGAATAGAGTTGCGTTCCAAAGTATGCGATCGGGAGCAGTTCACCATAACGGTGCGCAGTGTTGCATGCGCGATTTTTTCACATTGCCCCCCCCCCTTTCAAAAATTGAACCAAAATATATGTTGTGAAGGATATTCTAAGGCATGTTCACGTAAAATATGGATGTGGTCACTCCAGAACATAACCTCAAAAAAAATGTTTGAAAAATTCAAAAATTTTGTTTAGCTACAATTTGAAAGAAAAAATTGTGTGTGGAATAGCCTCATTAGTGTCTACAACATATATTTTGTTCATTTATATCGGTCAAGCCGTTTTCAGGAAAAAAAAATTAAAAAATTTTTCTTCCCCCCCCCCCCCCATACCTCCGAAAAAAATGAATTTCTAGGGTTACCATTGAGATAAATTTTACTTCGCATAAGTGCGAACCCATGATAGAAATTTCAAGCTAATACGTGCGGTGGCAGATTTTGTATGCTTACCCGGCTATGCGCTTTTTTAATTTTTACCTTCATTTCGCATTCTGTTACTCAAAAACCAGTCTCTTCTGAAGGATCAAACCCGCTACTTTTTAAAGGGGGGACCTTAATGATCAAGCAAAGCTCCGGTTCGTACCTTGAAACATTAGAATTTGAAGGGCCCAGGTCCGGACGTGAACCCTTACGAGTTTCATAGGTCAGGGTCGGTCTAGCCAATACCTGAATCTCAAGAAACCCTTCAACTTCGGATCTAACCTGAGAGGCTATATTTGTAAAATTCGCAAGTTGATTGCTGACGAAATGAGAAAAAAGAGAAGAGAAAGGGTTTTCATCCATTTGTCCTACCTTCCCCCGCGAAAACCAAAATCTTGGCTCTCCAAAAAGGCAGCCAGCGGGCACTGTTATATAACTCTGATGTCAAAGTTATAGAACAAAAAAAGACAGGTTCTATAACTGGATAAGAACAGGGTTAGACCATGGTCCGAGTAATTTCGATCCTAAATGAATTGTGCAGTTCTGAAACGCTGTTACAGAACCATGTTCTCTCAGAGATCTGTAACAATTCTGGAACAGCGTTTCATGTGAACAAATATTTTAAGAGCAATTTCGAAACATAATTATAGCGTAACCATGTTCTGTAACAGTGCAGTAATACATATGTAACATTGTTACGATGTAAATTTGTTCTCTGATCGTTCTGTAAAATTTTGAAACAGAGTTATTTGTCAAAGAATATTTTTAGAACAATTCAGGAACAGGGTTAAAGAGTAACATTGTTCTATAATAGTGAGTAACACATATGTAACAGTGTTACGAAGTAAATTTGTTCTGTGATCGTTCTGTAACAATTCTGAAACAGCGTTTCATGTGAACAAATATTTTAAGAGCAACTTCGAAACAGAATTATAGCGTAATCATGTTCTATAACAGTGCAGTAATACATATGTAACATTTTTGCGATGTAAATTTGTTCTCTGATCGTTCTGTAACAATTTTGAAACAGAGTTATTTGTCAAAAAATATTTTTAGAACAATTGAGGAACAGGGTTACAGAGCAACATTGTCCTGTAATAGTGCCGTAACACATATGTAACAGTGTCATGATGTTAATTTGTTCTGTGGTCGTTTCGTAACAATTCTGGAACAGCGTTATATGTCAACAAATATTTTTAGAAAAATTTAGGAAAAGGGTTACAGAGTAACATTGTTCCGTAACGCATATATAGCAGATAGATAGATGAACGTTTATTTTTCAGCCTGCTGGCCTTAAAAAATTAACTTGCTTACACTTCCATTTTTACAGAATTTTCTTAAAAACTAACCCTTAAAGACTAACATCCATCCATTCCTTATCTCTAAGTCGCACGCTTTCATCGCCTTGCCTTCCTCGCTTCGCCTCGCCTCGCACGCATGTCCCTACTTTTTCGCATTGCCTCGCTTGCCAACCTCTGTTTTCGCTCTAATACCTACTACTTATCTACTATTTACAATATTTACATGTTACTTATATCTATTTTCTCTCCTATTTACAATCTTTCCGTCTCCATGCCGCTTCCTCCTTCCTTCTCTTCATCTCCATCTTACCCAACACTCCCTTCACCCATGCTACTGCCCTTTTTTCCCCCTTTTCATGCAACAGTGCCTCCAAGCTTATCTCACTTCTTTCCACCTCCACGCACTCCTCCAACCAGTGCTCCACTCTTGCATCCCCCTTTCCACACAGTTCACATATCCTCTTCTCCCAAGGGAGCCAGAACCTATTGAAACCCTCCATACACCCACACATCATCCTCGCTATAAGCTCCTGTCTTCCTTTCTCTCCTTTCACACATAAATATTGCGCTCTTGTCCTTGGCATAATCCACAGATAGTTCCCGTTACACCTTGACTCTCTTATTCTCTCTTACCCCTCTGTCTTCTCTCTCTCCATGCCATTTTGCTTAACCAAGTCATAAACCTTCCTTCCTTCCTCGTGCATCCTTCTCACTTCATCCATCTGCAGTCCATTCATTCTAAAATACCTTTCCCTCTCAGCCTCCATCTTCCCACCGCCTCTCCTGTTCCCCTTCTCCCACAAACACTCCCTAACCAGCCTACTTCCCCCCTCTTTCAGAAATTTCTCCTCATATTTACACGCCCTGCTCCCTGCCAGAATCCCTACACTCGTTCTCCCCGTCTCCCTACTGACCCCCACACCTCCACTCCATACAATAGCATACTCATCACTAGCGAATCAAACAGCTTCATCCTCCGTCCAAAATCATCTGCGAATAGCTTCTTTCCCAACCCCCACACCTGCCTCATCACCACATTTGCTCTCCTCACTCTCTCTTTTATGTGACCATCCACTCCTCCATTCCTCCGAAACACGAAGCCCAAGTACACAAACTCTTCCACTCTCCTCCCTTATCCCTTCCCCCTCCTTTTCTGAACACCATAACCTTGGACTTTTACGCATTCAATTCTGTCTCCTTCTTATCCAGGTATCTTTTCAACCTCTTCATCATCTTCTTCAAGGCCTCCTCGCTATTTGCCAGCAACACTATGGCATCTGCATACCCTAGTGACCAAATTCTAACCCCTCCTATCCTGACTCCTCCTACCACCCCAGCCTCCAGCTTAGTTTCCATATCCGCAATTAAAATCGCAAACAGCGTTGGGCTCAAAGGACACCCCTGCCTGAACCCCCTATCCATCCAGAATCCCTCTGAAATCCCCTCCCCTCCTCTTACCTTGTCTTTGGTCTCTTCATATATCTCTCTTACCCTCTCAATTAGGCCTTTTTCTACTCCCCTATCCTCCATCGCCTCCCACAACCTCCCCCTATCCACCGACGGAAACGCGCCTTTGAGATCCACAAAAAACGCGTACACTCTCTTCTCCTTCTTCGCTAATTCTCTATCCACCACGTGCTGCATCACGTAGATATTGTCAATAGTACTCCTACCCGCCCTAAATCCCGCCTGCGTCTCCGGCAATATTCCTTTCCCCTCGACATCCTTCCGCAGTCTCTCTGCCACTACCATCGCGTATACCTTATACGCCGTATTCATTAGCGTAATCCCTCTATAATTTTCCTGCCTATCTCTATCCCCTTTCTTATACAGTGGCACTATTAGCCCTTCTCTTCACCCTCCTGGGAATCCCTCGCCCCTCCATACTTTCTTCACTACCTCCTTCATCCTCCCCCTAACCTCTTGTGTACTAAACAGCCATGCTTCATTCTCCACCCCATCCAACCCTGCTGCTTATGACCTTTTCAACTTCCTTATCTGCTTCTCTATCTCTTCGTCATTCAACTCCTCCGTCTCTGCCTCCCCCGTTCTTCTACTTCCCCCGTCCGTCTTCCTTGAATCTGAGCCCTGGAATGATTCTTTAAAAAATTCCCTCCATTCCTCACTTCCTATCTTCTCGCTGCCCCCACCCTCCGCTTCCTAAACCTATTTATTATCTTCCAGACGTCCCCCTCTGTCTTAACGTTTGCTAACTCCTCTTCCAGCTCTTTCTCCTTTCCCTGTTCTTTCTTTTCATACAACACTCTAAACCCCTTCCTCATTTCTACGTACTCCTCCCTCCTCGCATTACCCTCTTTCCACTTCTTGTACTTTCTCTTTACCTTCCTTTTCATCTTTTTACATTCCCTATCCCACCACGGCTTCACCATTCCTTTCTTCTTCTTTCTAAATACCTTCTTTTGCACACACCCTTTCACCTTCTCTTTCAGATCCTCCCATATCTCTTCCACCGACTTTCCTCCAAAGCGTACCTTTCCTAGCTCCTCTTGACACTTCTCCACCGCCTCCCTCGTCCAGGTCACCCTCTCCCCTATCGAGACTTCTTCCCTGCCTTGTCTTCCGCCACCCTCACCTCTTATCCATAGAATCAATGGCTGATGGTCTGATTCTACCCTCCCCTCTACTGCGAATTTTTCCGTCTCCTCCCATGCTTGCATATTCATAACCACATAATCTATCACGGATACCCTGACCTTACTTACGTATGTGTATTCTCCTTCGTCGGCCCCCGTTGCCATACCATTCGCCACCGCCCAGCCTCTATCCTCCATCCAGTCCCTTAGAATCTCCCCCTCCTTATTTATTATCATATCCTTCGATTTCCTTTCGAAGCTCTCCCCTTCCGTGTAAAGCCCCCATTCACTCCCCATCATTGCATTAAAATCCCCACTCACTATCACCATACTCTCCTCTCTTTTGCATAGCAGATCCTCCACCCTTTCTTTAATTCTGTCCATCCCCTCCTTATTGTACACTGTAACAAACTTACAGGTTATGCCTCCTATTTTTATTTCCCTCATTTGTACTCCCTCCCCCTCTTCCTCTCCATGAACTTTTTCCTCTAATCCATCTCTAACCCCGGTTATAATTTCCCCACTGGCCCTTCCTTTCTTCGTCACTCTGACCGCCTCCTGAAGTCTCCACCTATACCCCCTTGGCAGCTTTGGCTCTATCCTATCCCATTCCTTTCTTTCTATCCATGTCTCTACCAGTCCCACAACGTCGAATTCCTGGATATAACGCCAGAACTCCTCGTCCTTCTTCTTTACCCCTGCTACATTCCAATACAGCACCTTCACTACTCCTCTACCCTGCCTTACCCCCACCCCCCTACTGCCTACGAAACGAATTCCCCTGCACTTCCCTCAACCCATCTTTCTCCTCATCCCACACCCACATTTTCTCGTCTATTTTCATTTTCCGATATCCTACCTTCGCCGATCTCCCTTCACTCTTCTCCCTTCTAGCCCTGTCGTTCAGCATTCTCTGCACATCCCTTTCCTTTCTCGTTAAATCATGATCGATGAAAACTGCCTTATCCTTTATCCTATTTTTATTTCGCACTACCCCCAACTTTTCTTCCCAGCTCTCCATCTCCACAACCGTCACTTCCTTGTCTTTTCTCCCCTCCAACTTATCTTTCCCTACCCTGCCTTTAACCCACCCTATGCTCTGTAGCAGCGCTTGCACGCCCTCTCTTTCTTCCCCGCTCTTTAGCTTCAACCCTTTTACCACAATATGATTCCTCCTGTCTGCCTTCTCTTTTCTCTCCATTCTCAGCTCCATTGCTCTCAACCTTTCCCTATCTGCCCTCTCTTCATTCTCACTCCTACGCTCTCCCACTTTCTCTTCTATCATCTTTTCTACCCTCTCCCAAATACCTTTAATCTCGCTCCCCCCACCTCCGCCTCCTACTTCCATTTGCGTCCTGCCCTCCATCTTCTCAAGCCTTTTTCCGTCCTTTCCTTCCACACTCTATTTTCCTCTTCTATCTGCTTCATTTTAGCATATTTTTCTTTCCTTTCCCTCTCTAACCCCTCTACTCTCTCCCTCATCTCTTTCATCTCATTTTCCCATTTCTTATCTCTAATTCTTAATTCCTCCCTCAACCCCCTGATCTCGCCTATCAGCATACCGAGCACCTCCTTCTCCACATTTCCGTCCATTTTGCGGGGGGGTGTCCTCCTAGTTCTCCCGCTTTTTTTTAAATGGGCTCTCTACCACGCTTTTGTCCGGGCTCTCTTGGCTGTCTCTTTTCCTCTTCAAGAGATCCTCCGCGTCACTTGCGCTCGAAGTTCTCTTCCTCCCCTTCTCTCTTCCTTCGTTCTCACCATCCAGCTCTCTCCCTCTCCCTGACGCGACACTAGACACCGAGCCACGGGCTGTTGGCCGTCGTGGCACGTGGAAAATTTCCTCCCCGTCAACTTCACTACTCGTACACTCACTACCCACCTCCCGCTCTGCCGCCGGTAACTGAGACCACTCCGTGCAGTACCCTTCTCAACCGCCAGATGTCTCTGCAGAATGCTGTCTCTATTGCCGCCAAATTCTCCCTATATTTCCCTTTTTTCCTTTTTTTCAATTTCTCACAGCCCTTGCAGACACCCCTTTCTCCCACTTAACACCCCCACAAATTTTCGAGCACCACACTTGACCCTCGAAGGCCCAATACTCCTGACCACAAATTCCCCCGATTCCTTGCTAACCTAACCTCACTTTCCTAATTTACTTAAATCCCACCTCACCCCTACGCTCAAGATTACTTTTTCTCTCCCCAATTTACCCCACACAACCCTACTCACCTCCTCGGCTTCCACCCTCACACTTCACTCACACCTACCACACAAATTCCGTAAATCCTCTCACCACTTGACACTAACCACGTTCTCACTTCCGCCACCAACATGCAAGTCCGCATATATAACAGTCTAACGATGTAAATTTTTCCTGTAACAACTTCATAACAGTTTTACAGGATATGTCGCCGTTAAGTAACAAGCATGGAACTCAAATACGTAACAAATATGTAACTAAAATACGTAAAAAATATGCATTAATAAATAATATGTGTGATGAAAATAAATAATGTGTAAGAAAAATAGTATTAAACCAGCAAGGGTTTATATACCTATGCCAACAAAATTCCATAACTTATACAACTTACTAAAGTCGAACTCTGCAAAGGCGTCTGCTGATCCTCCATTTATAGACGGAGCAAATTATTTTACTTGCGTCTGACTTTTACGGTCAGCCACCTACCGGGAACTTGCCGGTGCTAAGTCAGGGATGTACGTCAAGTCGCGCGTGCGCCTCGCGCAATGTCCAGACCCGTACATACTCCGACGAGTCGCCCCAATATCAAAAAATTTATATTTTCTATGTCCGATATTTTCTACACAGGCTTTTATACTTTTTGTTACATTTTGCAAACGTGTATTCTATACAATTATCTTGTATTCATTATCTTGTTGATATTTCAATAAATTTGTGAGTGTGACGGCTTCACTAATTTTTACGAATTTTTGATTTTCAATTTTTCATTTTTTGTTGCATATTACTGTAGGATAATGTTTATAAAAAACATTGGTACTTTCGGTTTTTTGAGTTTTACTTTGAAAAAAAATGGGAGCAAAAAATTGTTCTTCCAAAAATGTTAATTTCTCCACAAAAAAATAATTTCACTTTTTTCTTTCTTTCAATTTCGATACACATTATCCACGAGAAGTACACAGGAAGTTCTAAATTACTGTTCGATGACCAAAAAAGTGGGAAATCCGACAATATGTGCCCCGGACATCGTGTCGATTCACGTATACGGTTGATTTTCATATATAATTAATAAAATGTGACAGTTTTGATGTTGCTTTTATCAAATGTTTTAACAAAACGGAAGAAAATCAACAATAAAATTGAAAATTTGCCCTGCGGACTTGGGTCGAATCAGACCAGATGTGCCCCGGAAATCGTGCCAATTGATTGATACGGTAGATGTTAATGTAAAATTATGGAAATGTGACAGTTTGAAAATTGATATTATTAAATATATTAACCCAGCGAAATAAAATCAACAATAAAAAAAAATTATCAGTGCGGACGTGGGTCGAATCAGACCAAAGGTGCCCCGGAAATCGTATCAATTCACTCATACGCCGATTTTAATGTGGAATTGAGAAAACTCGACAGTCTCAAAAGTGATATTACTGAGAATATCACCCAAAAAAAGCAAAATCAACAATGAAATGAAAAATTATCCGTGCAGACGTGGGTCAAATCGGATCAAACGTGCCCCGGAAGTCGTGTCAATTCACTTATACGGTCGATTCTAATCTAAAATTATGAATGTGTAACAGTTTGAAAGTTGATATTATTAAATATATTAACCAAATTTAATAAAATCAACAATAAAATCGAAAATTATCCGTGCGGACGTGGGTCAAATCGGACCAAATGTGCCCCGAAAATGGTATCAGCCTTAGTGTAACGGTTTCACTAATTTTTAAGGATTTTTAATTTTTAATTTTTCATTTTTTGTTGCATATTACTTTAGGAGAATGTTTATAAAAGACATTGACACTTTCAGTTTCTCGAATTTGACTCCAGAAAAAATGAGAGGAAAACAATTTTTTCCAAAAATTTTAATGTCTCAACAAAAAAAAAAAATAATTTCACTGTTTTTTTCCTTCCAATTTCGATAAACATCATCCACGAGATATACACAGAAAGTTCTGAATTACTGTTTCATCGCCAAAAAAGTATCAAATCAAACGTGACCGTTTTAAAGTTAATATTTTTGAATATACTAAACAAAGGAAATAAAATCAACAATGAAATCAAAAATTGTCCGTGCGAACGTAGGTCGAATCGGACCAGAGGTGCCCCGGAAAATCGTGGCGATTCACGTATACCACCGATTTTGATGTGAAATTAAGAACATGTGACAGTTTTAAAGTCAATATTTTTAATAATATCAACTTCAAAATTGTCACATTTTCTTAATTTTACATCAAAATCGGCCATATAAGTGAATTGACACGGTTTCTGGGGCACATTTGGTCCGGTTCGACCCACGGTCGCTCGAATAATTTTTTATTTAATTGTTGAATTTATTTCGTTTGGGTAATATCCTTAATGACATCAACTCTATAACTGTCACATTTTTTAAATTTTACATCAAAATCGATCTTACAAGTAAACTGACACGGTTTCGGGGGCACATTTGGTCCAATTTGACCCACGTCCACACGGATAATTTTTTATTTTACTGTTGATTTTATTCCGTTTAGGTAATATATTCTTAATAACATCAACTCTAGAACTGTCACATTTTCATAGTTTTACATTAAAATCGACCGTATGAGGGAATTGCCACGATTTCCGGGGCACATTTGCTCAGATTTTATCAACATCCGCATGGACAGTTTTCGATTTTATTGTTAATTTTATTTCATTTAATTAATATATTTAATAATAGCAACGTTAAAACTGTCACATTTTATTAATTTTATATAAAAATCGACCGTATAGGTGAATCCACACGACGTCAGGGGCACATATTGTTGGATTCGACATTTTTTTTCGCGATGGAACAATAATTTGGAACTTTATGTGTAAATCTCGTGGATAATGTGTACCGATATTGGAATAAAAAAAAACAGTGAAATTATTTTTTTTTCAGAGGAAATCACATTTTTGGAAGAAAATTTTTGCTTCCATTTCTTTTTTGTGGAATAACATTCAAAAAGAACCCTCGGTGGCGCAGACGATAGCGCGTCAGACTGCAATGCAGGAGGTCAGGGGTTCGATCCCTGAGCCGGGTACCAATGGAAATTTTTATATATATTTCTACCGGGGCTTCGATGGCTCGAAACCCACCTCAAACTGTCGGTCCCCTTAGAAAAAGCTGGTGTCATACCAAGGTGAGGCTCCATGTCGAGGGGCCTAGCCTTTGGGGGTTGAAGCTGATTTTGAGAAGACTCGAAAATGAGTCAGCATTCTTCTTGCGCTTGGGGGCTCTTACAGAGGGCAGCTCGGTCGATGGTCGCTGGCCGATTTCGAGTAATGAACACACACACATACACTTACATAACACACCAGGATACTGCTTAGAATCTGTGCATCTACCTGCTGACCTCAGAGGGATCGCTCCGTTCACCCTAGCCTGCTAGGGAGGCTGTCAAATGGCAGAGTGGATGAGGATCACTTTGCCTGAACAACAAAAAAGAACGTCATTTACTGTGCGATAGGTATGCCTGGCACCTGAGAGATATAATCTCAGCATGTTGATAACAACGAAACGCACCGAGATCCAAAAACACTCGGCGAAGGGTGGCCGGATTCGGAGTACTGTCTTGAGAATAAACACGGGTATGGCACAATAGGCTTTATAGCTTAGCGCCAGGGGTAGGACCTCACGCCCCCCCCCCCTCCGCCAACATTACAACTAACTTACTAACCAACATTCGAAAAACCGAAAGTGTCAATGTCTTTCGTAAACATTATCCTACAGTTATATGCAGAAACAGATTTAAAAAATTTTAAATCTTAAATTCGTAAAAATTAGTGAAACCGTCATACTCAGGCTGATATCATTTTCCGGGCTCATTTGGTTCGATTTGACTTTATATTGGAATGTATGTATGTTTGTATGTACGTATTATAATGCTATTTTTGCTCATTGTTCAAATTTGATATTTTTAATTGAAACTTGGATTTAGAATGAGTCCAAGAGATGCCTGAAGGGCGCCAGGTAGTTTTAAGTAATCAAAACTACCAAAATCATTCTCAATTTTTCTAATTACGCATGGTGTACCCGATAAATCCAGTAGAGTGGCGGAGTAAGGAGATGACGCAGTGAGAGGTTAAATAAGAATAAGCAGTATATCAAGTATGGAAATTTTAATATAAGTATTCATGAACAGACTAGGTTCCCGACACTCATTTTCACCCCGAGGTGAGTACGATTACATCCACTCGACACATACTTTATACAGAGTGGTGCGAGAGACCACTTGAAAGGTTAGATTATTACGATTTTTAGCTGAGCTCTCAGAAGTTAGCTGCTCGAGCGGGGGCCACAGATGCCCAAAACTAATTCACAATTATACATTTCATCATGAGCGCGAGTAAGAAACAAAAGCAAAATATGACCTTGCCCGAGGTCAGCAACTAACAAATTTCAA
This sequence comes from Andricus quercusramuli, assembly GCA_932178445.1. NCBI lineage: Eukaryota > Metazoa > Arthropoda > Insecta > Hymenoptera > Cynipidae > Andricus > Andricus quercusramuli. The sequence continues at coordinate 34,373 of CAKNXH010060049.1, read as the reverse complement.
CGGCGTGTGTCTACCACTTCGACAATCTGACAGTTGTTGTTATTGTTGTGTGGGGGGTGGTTGATCCATCCTTGCACCCGAGTTGAATATGGAATAAACAAAAGACTAGAGAAATTAAAATAAAATAAAATATAATAAGGCACTTGGAACCCGTGGACTACCAATTTGTGGTTCTGGTCGGATGACCTAACCTCCCTAGTTTGACAGGTGGTTTACTTTTATATAAAGTCAAGGTGAGTTCATACAAAATTACTACTGATAAAATCAAATTAATTATGAATTCACAATCATTAAAATTTATTATGATTTTTAAGATCCCAACAGAACTATGATTCTTTGAACTACTAGCCATGGAACTCTTATATTCAAGGCTAGTATAGTACTGTTCGCAGACAGTCCGTGGGTTGGTTCGTGATTCCAAACTCATAACCCTAGTAAGCTGATTTGTTACGCTAATTTTTAGAGATTTTAGATGTCTTTGTGCGAGGTACAAAATTACCCCGTCACAACTCCCCCTTCACAAGATTCGGCCCACTGGGGCGAATACCAGGTAGGTGTATCCAAGTGTGAACCGAAACGAGAAAATAAAAGAAGGTTCTGATAGTAAATGAGTAAAAAAAAATCGTTCTGAGTTATCAGTTGAATTGAGTGGATCCGATCTATTGCCGGTTCGGTGTGGTAGATACTCTTCTAGTCCTATCTTACTTAATACAATCAACAATTGCTTATTCTAATATTCTTATGAATTTACTTATCTTACAGTACTTAAGGGTAATTACTCAGTTATCTTAAGTTTACTCTTGCAAATAAAACAAATTCAAGAGGATTAGTGGAAAAAAAATACTTTTATTTTATGGGGCCTTGGCCCCTACACCCGGCTCACTCCCAGCCCCTGTCTCCGCTGGGGTTCCTGCCAGCGGGGGCACTGATGCAACTTGTGGTCAGTGCTTCCGCACTCACCACAGCGCCCCTTGTTCTCCTTTGTCTCCCACCACATGGTTGGCTTGCGCTTCCTCCTGCGGAACGCGGGATCCTCCCGAATCCTTGCTCGGACCCGTTCCTCCATCGACCGGCCCTGTCCCCCCGATGAGGTAGGTTGCGGGGCAACCCCCGCACTTGCGGCGCTCTCCTCCTTAGTCTCCTGAAGGCCCACCCGGCCCGCGTTGATCTCGGCCTGGACCAGGGCCACGTAGGCCATTGCTCCCTCCGGGAGTGGATGGTCCCACTCCAGGTCCGAGACCGACCACGCCGCTTGCAGCCTCCCCTAAGTCGTCGTGGAGGCGATGGCGCCTCTCACCGCTTCTTCCTCTTCTGGCCCCTGTGAGGTGGGTTGCGCTGAGGTGGAGACGGTGCCGTCTCCCACCGCTCTGGATCCCCTGAGCCGGGCCACCAATTCGTCGTGGGTGACGGCTGGAACAATTTCAAGAAGGACGCCAAATAAGAACTAATCCACTCCATCCTTGATTTGTTGTTACCCTAAGCGTATTATACGTTGCAGTCGCCTCTCTACCGTTTTCAACCGTCTAGTCCCTATTTCGAATAAGAGCGAGTTCGGAGTCTAACGCGATTGCCCACGCCTGAGTCTGAGTCCGAGTGATGATTAACATTTCCCCTTCCCCAGTCAATAGGTAGTTCCGAATCCTCTCGGGCCTTCTCTCCATCCTCACGATGCTCCTCTTCAGCTTCCGAATCGCTGATTTCGAGTAGCATCCTGTCCAGTTCCGCCAGCTCCTCCTCGTCGTCATGCTCTTGTTCGGAGTCCGAATCGTGAATCTCCAATAGCATCCTGTCGATTTCAGCCAGTTCCTCTGGACTACTTGGTTTGTCTTCGTGGTCCTCGACATACCATTGAAGGTGGGAGGCGTGATACCGCCCCGCCAATCGTCCTTCTGGCGACGCCAGCTTGTAAATATTGGGTGACATAACCTCTACCACAATGAATGGCCCACTGAAATTTGGAGCCAGTTTGGCTGACACGTGAGTTCCCTTTTTGGAATACACTTGATTAGGCTTCTTGACTTTGTCGCCAACCTTGAACTGTTGTTCGCGATGATTCCTATCATAATATTGGGCTTGTCTTAAGAACGCCTGATGTTGGAACTTGGGCATTAGTTTCCTCAAGTGCTCTAACCGTGCCATCCGAGTTATCCAGACTTGAAGGTCAGGCGGTGGCAACTCGGCCTCTCCCTCCCTTAAACTGCGAATAGTTTTTCGCGGACGGGGCTCCCGACCCAAATTCAGAAACGCTGGAGTCACTGGGTTGGTACTATGAAGTGCCGTATTGTAGGCAAATCGGAACTCCTTGAAGTGGAGGTCCCAATTTCTATGATCTTCGTCAATGAATGATCTGATCATAGTTTTGAGAACTCTATTGGTTCTCTTCACAGGATTGGCCTGAGGGTGACACAGTGGTGTGAAAGAGCGGTGGATACCAAACTCCACAGCAAGGTCGTTCACTGCGTTATTATAAAATTCGGTGCCACTGTCTGAGTGGAGCACCTTAGGTGTTCCCCACCTAGTCACAATCAGTTCCAGGAAAGATTTATTAATGCTTTCCGCATTGGCCTTTTTCAATGCTGCCAACTCGATCCATTTCGAGAATAAGTCCTGGAATACCAGTAGGTACTCGTATCCCTGTTTACTGCGAGGGAAAGGACCCATGACATCGGTTGCCACGACTGTCCATGGCTCCTGGACTATTCGCTGGGTCATAAGCCCACGCGATTGAGCTTGCTCAGGTTTATTAAGCTGGCATGTCTCGCAATTTCTAACGAACGACGTGATGTCTTTGAATATGCCAGGCCAATAATAACGAATTGCGGCACGGTGGTAGGTCTTCTCCCTGCCTAAATGACCGGCTTCAGGCGTGCAGTGCACTTCCTGTATTAGGTCAGACTGGAGGTTCTTAGGAACCACCAGTTTCCAAGCATCATAGTCGTCTATGATGTCCTCCAACAACGGATTGTTCCGATACTTCAAAAGCTCTCCGTCGACCAGTTTTCAACCATGGTACTTCCCGGGTGACTTCAACACAGCCTCTTGCCGCCTGGCATACCACTCGTCCTCGACAGGCATTATGGCCGCAATGCGGTCGATTTCTCCATCCTCGAACATGCGGGAAAGTGCATCCGGCATTTGGTGCATCGATCCCTTCCGATGATAAATTTCGAAACTATATTCTAGGAGATCCAACGCCCAGCGTGCCAATCTGCTTGTCGGGTTTTTGAGGTTGTATAGCCATCGGAGGCTACTGTGGTCAGTCACCACGGAAAAGCGGTACCCTTCGAAATAGTATCTAAACTTTCTAAAGGCCCATACTACGGCCAGACACTCTTCCTCGGTAGTCGAGTAGTTCCGCTCCGCTTTGGACATCACTCTACTGGCGTGTGCGATCACACGCTCGTGCTTGTCCTGAATTTGGGTGATTACCACCCCCAAACCAAAATCACTTGCGTCCCTTTGGACGCAGAATGGTAGATTCAAATCGGGGTACGCCAATACAGGCGATGACACCAAGGCTGTTTTTAGAGTCTGAAATGCCTCTTCCTGCTCGTCTCCCCAAGAGAAAATGTAATTTTTCTTGGTTAGACGGGTGAGTGGCTCGCAGATTCTAGCGTAGTCCTTCATGAATCGCCTATACCATGATGTAGCCCCTATGAAACGTCTTACTTGTTTAACATTTCTGAGTCGAGGATATTCAAGTATGGGGCGGACCTTCTCATCGTCTACTAGCAACCCATCTTTATTCACCTTGAATCCCAAAAACTTTACTTCCGTTTGACAGAATTTGCACTTGTCTGGGCTGAGCGTCAGCATGGCTTCATTTAAACGGCTAATGGTCCGCTCCAATCAGTACAAGTGCTCGTCAAGCGTTTCAGCGACGACGATCACGTCGTCGAGGTATGCAAATTCGTGTGGTCTCATCTCCGGGGTGATGACCTTGTCCATCAACCGTTGAAAGGTTGCTGGGGCCCCGGTGAGACCAAACGGCATGCGTTTGAACTGGTACAACCCTCTTCCTGGGATAGTAAAGGCCGTGATCGGCTTACTATCTTCACTTAACGGGATCTGGTGGTAAGCCTTGTTCAGACCTAGGGTTGAGATGTATCGAGCGGAATTTAAGCGATCCAAGATTTCCGCCATAAACGGAATCGGATACGCATCTTTCTTCGACACCTCATTAACCCGTCGAAAATCTATACACAGACGGTAATTACCGTCCGGCTTACGGGCCATTACCACCGGGCTGCACCACTCACTATTTGAAGGCTCAATCAAGTCTTGCTCAATTAGTATATTCGCTTCGGCAATCAACACATCACACACTTGAGGTGACATACGATGATTCTTCTGACGAATAGGAGGATTCCCTTGCGTGTCGATCACATGCTCGACAAATTTCGCAGCGGGTAACTTATCGGGTTTCGGTTTTATTATACTCTTCAAGAACTGGTCTAACCGAACTTTCTCCGCTTACTCGTTTCTCGCTCGGTTTTTTTCCGAGAAATCCGACAGATGTGCGCCAGCAGAGCGGACAGTTCGCGGGGGCGTTCTTTTGCGGCTCTGACGCGCTAATGCTAATAAGCGTTCTTTAATGAATAGCTAAAGTCGAAATCTGATAACATATTATAGTTGTTTGTCCATTACTGATTAATTTGATATCAAACACGACTATGTATTTTGTTTTGTTCTTATTAATAATTTATTTTGCCAGTTATAACAACAGAATACACTTTCTTAAGAGTATTCTCAAATGTATGAACTATAAAAACAAATAATAGTATGCCTTTAGTGAATTACTAGATTTAAACTAGCTAGCCTTTTAAAAATGAGTATCGGTTAGGCACGAATCTATTAAAAAATAGCATTTGCCTTTGTTTTCTCTAAAATACATGTAACAATGAAGTTACTTGGAATTATTCTTGAATGTTAAAACTATTCAAACAAATAGTACATTATATCTGAGCGTAATATTATATTTAAACCAGCTAGCCTTTCAAAAATGAGTAGCTGTTGGGTACGAATCTATAACACTAGCATTTAACTTTGGTTTATCAAGCATTTCGCTTTCTTTTCTCCAACAAACTATTCATACTATATGATAGAATTTAAAATATTGCCAACGGACAACGAGCATAAAAACTTTTGATGGTGCTACAGAAATTAATCTTCTTCGTCACCATCAGAACCACCATCGACAACATCTTCAGATTCAAATTCGAAGTCAGACAAACTATCCAGTAGAGCCAATTTTTTCATGATCTTTTCTTCGCTCAGATTACTTGAAGCCTCGAATTCATACGAAGCTTTTCCTTTGCTCTTTTTGTCCTCTTCATCCTCGTCTGCATTCTTGACTTCGTCCTCAGTCGACAGAATTCCTTCGCCTGTAGTCGACTTTTTTAAAGATAAGCGAAATCTTTGTTTCACCGATCGAAAAACCTCTTTCATCTCTTCTTTGTACGCGTTCATATTTCGTGATCCTTCGAAGTAGGGACAATCTTTTTCAGCCTCTGAAAGAAAACAAAATATTAGTATTTACAAGCAAATGATTTGAAATAATAACCTGAATGTAAATAATTCAGTTAAAAATAAAAACGTACGATAGAAAATTTTGGAGATTCTTGTGTCTTCGAATTTGGCACTGTTATTGCTCCCAAGCCACGTGAACTGGGAAATTAACTTGCTCGTCATTGTTAGCTTTAGAGCCAGACTAAAAAATTTCCTCATTTTGGCTGCACCACGACCTTTCAAATATTGATACTGAAACAAAAATTCTTTATAAGTCGACTACAATAATATAATTATGTAAAATTCTAATGTGCAAACAATTCCAGATTCAGCTGATCCAAAACTGTTATTCCTTTCTCCGACCGTTAATAATTTCAACAACAAAAAAACATTTATTTTTCAAAAAGAAATCCTCAACGTTTCGACAAACACTGCGGGTCTTCTTCAAGAGTCGATAAAACAAATATATAACTTGAAAAGGGAAGAATTTTGCAGTCACATAATTTATGTCTTCATCAAAATAAGCTCTTTTAACAAAAATAAAAATAAAATAGTTATTGTCATACCTGAGTCAAAAAAACTTTGACGTATTTATTAAAAAAAAATGTTTTTCAAATAGTAAAAGTAATAATTTTTCCTCCAATTGAAGTCTCAAAGATTTTGTAGAAACTCTAATAATGTATAGAAGTGTCACATTATAGGCCTGTAGGATACCTCTGTGTCTTTGACAACAGCGCCATTTGACACGCGAGCTATTGGGTATCTCGAAGTTATTTGGACAATTTTTATGAAAAAAGCAGTGAATATCAATTCATTTTGATCAGAAATGTTAATCTTTGGTTACAAAATTAATTGTTTACTACAAGATTTTTCGTTAATATTGAATTGAAATTCAAATTTCTTCCCAATAGTTCCAAATTGGTGGCGCTGTCGTAGCTACACAACAAGCGTTTTACTGATATGATGTTTAGAGACGGACGATAGAAGGTACACGGAGATGAAGGACAATAATAAGAAGAAATTTTAATGAACCTCTGATGAAAAGGGGCGCCAAAGTTCGAGAATAAATTATTATTGGAATCAATATAAAAATTAAAATGGGAAGGTAATTCATAATTCATTGGTAAATTTGATTTACATGCACTATTTCGGTTTGTTAATTTATTGAAATTTCGATATATTTATTGATATAAATTGATTCAATGACTCGTCTTTTGAAAGTATTGTTTTCCCTAGCCAACATTTTTATATTATCAAAATAAAAAAATAAATAAATTTCCATGAGTTTTGAGACAAACCTGTATTTAAAATTGCCAACTTAAAAATTACCATACTTTAGAAAAATGATTACCTAATGAAAAGGATTCTGATAAAATAGAAAATGTGTCTAATGTATTTTATTTAATTAAATGTACTGTTTGTAATAAACTCTATAAAGGTGAATGTAGCAGGAGATTAAAGAGCAGAAGTTATGACCATAAAATAGAATGCAGAATTGGCAATAACAATACAGGTTTGTCTCGAAACTCATGGAAATTTATTCATTTTTTTTTATTTTGATAATGTAAAAATTTTAGCCAGGGAAAACAATACTTTTCAAAGACAAAATCATTGAATCAATTTATATCAAAATTTCAATAAATTTAAAGACAGAAATAATGAAAATAAATCAAATTTACCAATGTATTATGAATTAACTTCCCATTTTAATTTTTATATTGATTCTAATAATATTTTATTCTCGAACTTTGGCGCGCCTTTTCATCAGAGGTTTATTAAAATGTCCCCTTGACACCTTTACCATTATTGTCCTTCACGTCATTTATCTTGTATCGCCCGTCTGTAAACATCATGCCAGTAATAATGTGAAACTTTTGTACATTATTGGAGCCTCTACAAAATCTTTAAGGTTTCAATTGGAGGAAAAAGTATTACTTTTACTATTTCTACACAAAAAGGAAGTTTGTTTTATAAATACGTCAATGTTTTTTTTTGACTCAGGTATGACAATCACTATTTTATTTTTATTGTTGTAAAAACTCGTATTTTAATGACGACATGAATTATGTGACTTTAAACTTCCTTCCTTTTTAAAGTATAGATTTGTTTTATCGACTCTTGAAAAAGACCCGCAGTGTTGGTCGAAACGTTTAGGATTTCTTCTTAAAAAATAAATATGTTTTTTACATGTTTTTTTTCTAAATTTTATTTTCACTTCATATTGACCGACTATATTGGCAATAATTTGCTGAAATATTTAGTGGATATGTAAAATTATTACCAGATCACTGCGCAGTTTGGCATTCGTTTTACATTCGGCTCTGTCGAATTGTTCTAAGGTTTTCAAGGGGAATCCTTCCAGCGGTTCAAATAATTTATCTGAGAATTTGTTGTCTTCTACATTTCTATTTGACTGTTCATCTAATATTATTCTTATCGCCTCCAGTTCTTTTTTCATTTCTTCATTTTGCTGATTGATCTCCACATTATGTTGTTTAAATTCTTTATTTTCTTGCTTTATCTCCTCCATTTGCCATAAAATCTCTGTATTTTGTTTCCTCGTGTCTTCTCCTCCCTTTTCGATTTTACTACACATAATTGGAATATGTTTCAGGTTAGATACATGAAATAAAAACTTTATGATCAAAATTAAAGAATACTAATCTATTCATCAGGGAGAGAGATAAGATACATAACATTAGTTTCATTTTTGTAGAAATAAAAATATTTTACTCACAGCAACAATCTTAATATTGTAGCAAAATGATCATTTGCTATGCTAGCATCTATCACAGGTGTAGGTAAACAATCAAAGGCATCTGCATCTTGTTCTAATGGTGAATTATATCTATAAAAAAAACAAAAGAAAACTTATCCCACTTGGCATAAAAAGCCTAATAGATATTTGATATAAAAATATTGTTTTAATTAACGTAATGTCTGCAATAATTACTTACGAGTTGCCTCTATAAGGATTTTTGTGCAATGGAGACTTTGTTCTCGCCGTATGCCTGGCAGAAGAATCGGTTTTCTGCGGAGAGATTGACGTTTTATTGGATATATGCTCATCGAGATTCTTTTTTTGAAATGAACCTCGCAACATTTCGTTCGCCTTATCAATCGTCATTACAGATGTTTGCTTAGTGAGTTTCACTTTTGAATTTGCGTTTTTGATCGCTTCTTTTTCTTTTACAGGTTTTCCCATCAGAGTTGATGTATTTGTCTTATTATCACCGTCCTTCGTTCTATCACATTGCTTGTATAATTGTAAAACAGCTTGCAATTTGTTTTTTTTTCCGCTTCAATTGACATCAACGTTTTAGTCCATTTTTTTTTGGAGGATCATCGTCTTCAGATGTGGTTTGTAGGTGTTTCGGAAGTTTGCTCATTCTGCCGCCATTGGTGATTTGAATTCTTCTTTTTTTTGGTGACTGTCGACTGATCATGTTTTTCGGATTCGCCTTCCATAGTGCCACAATTAAATAAACAAATATAAAGAATCTCTTCAAAAAGACTTTGATTAAAAGTTTACTTATACAAAAGAAAGACATTTTTTGTGATACATTTTTTGGTACACACGTTATTGTAAGAAACGATTTTATAAATGTGAATTTAATGTCTTGAAGCATTCAAAGTAAATAGAGAAACCAATGCATGGAAAAAATTGAGGGTTTTTAACATGAACACTTCCCATTGTTATAAACTTGGTGTGGCACTATACATACATTTGTTTTCAAGGTCTTTGAAAATATGTGGTAATTCGTTAAACCATAATTGTTGTTATTCAATAAAATTTATTTTTAGTTACATTCTTGATCTGCAACCTGCAATTGTATTATAGAAACAACCGCTGCAAAAAAGTTGGGGTGCGTTCTTTATAAGATGTAGGTGTATTAATTGTTATTATTTCACGAACATTGCTTTCTCATATCACCCAAATACAACAAAATCACATAGAATTTCAGAATCACGTCAAGTAAAAAATATCGACATTTCACCAGATTCGACCACAAGACATTCTTCGTGTAGTTTGAGAGCGGGATCGTGTTGATATTTGAATCAGATAAAATCTAAATTCACATAATTAAAAATTGCGACATGCGCAACATTTTTATAATATTCACTTGCTCTTGCATTTTTCGTGACTAGCAGCCAATGAAGCTTGACTAATATTTAATTTTGAGGCATAACGAGTGATGTCGATAAGTTAATACAGATCCACTCATTATCAACAGTTTGTTCTTCTTGTCCTTCAATATTACTCTACACAGGAATCCTGTAGCTCTTGTTCTTCACCTGATTTAAATTCACTGCTTGGACTGCATTTGATAAATTGTAGCAGTGATAGATTCCTATCGCATCTGATATTAATTCAACGTCATATACTGCAACTGCGCTTCGAAACTCTTGAACACTTAGGAAAGTAGTTCCTTCAACTTTCACTATATTCCTAATCAGACAGACTCGAGAGTTTTTAAGAATGCAGCAACTGTCGCGAAGATTCGTTGCAAATGTGACTTCACTCACTACGAGCTTGTGAAACTGCTGGCAATTTTCTGCAAGAAGATTTTCTGGAAGTGGTCCCTGAGCATGAGTCTTTGACAGCTGGATTCGATTATTATTGATAATCGGTGCGAGAGCGACATCATTTGATTCAAATGTTCTTTTAAAATACTGTTGTAGTTTTTGGCCAGGTTTTCGAATTTTTTTTGGAAATGCTCGCATGTTATTTTCATAATCAAACGCACTAAACGTTTCAAAACTACCCAACTGTTCAACATCGGCAACCAAGTGCAAATGGGCATGAACATTATAGGAGAGGAACTGCTGCCCATACTATAGTTCGCATGACCTCACGTATCTTTCAAAACTTTTTTGGCAGAATGGAAGCATTTCCCGCGGTGTGTCTTCCGATATAAGAAGACGCATGACACTGTTGAGTATCATGAAGTGGTCGTAGTACTCATTTGCGAAAACATTTTTAAATACTGCTGAACTTGTATATAACAAAACTTGCCGAAATTCTGTAGCTTTGTAGCTGTAAAAGTCAGTTATTTGCCTTGGCCGTCGATTAAATTCTGAGGGGCAGTACGTAGTGAGTAACATCAATCTGAAATTTAGAATATTCAATTGTCTGCCACTCAATCCTCGGTGGCCAAACTTTCCTTCTACTTGGGCATGTAAAACTTTTTTTACGTTTTCTAACCAAACAGAATGCATACATTCGAATGGAACTTGACTCACCAAGCCCATAATTGCAGATAAAGGACTTCTGCCGTGATGGTGGTCTTCGTCAGTAACATTTGCATACTCTTCATCAGTTCTGGATTCATGTCCAATGCCCGGAAAAACCATTGTTCCCTCAAATCCTGGTACGGTGGAACGATGTCCTTCAATTTTACACATGGAACACGCGTTTGACGCGGCGTGACCTTTGTGCTTTAAGACAAATGCACGTGCTGGTGCATCTGCAATGAAACATCGGATGTTTAAGGGCAGTAGTCGAACCCTTACTTTTATTCCGCCCTGGGCACGCAAATCGATAATCTCTTGGATGAATTGCTCATAAAAGTCGAATGGATTTGTGGGCTTATGTTTCCCCTAAAAGATTCAAATTATCAATGGTCTTTTATCCTTTATATTAAGAACTCTGAACTGATGTGGCCAAAATTGATATGCACCCTTGTCTGCTTTACCGCCGTCCGTACTAAAATCACTTTCAACGGTTTCGGGTAACATATTAGCAGGAATACTTTCTAATTTTTTGACAAGTGTACGCTTAAACCCAATATGTAAATATTCTCCACCTGCAATCTCTTGAACATGTCTACTTGCCACCACAGTGGGAGTATTCAACAAAGTTCTTGTGTCTTTTGGTAGATGTGTCAAATTGGAAGGATGTTCTCGCAACGTTTTCAATAACATATTCCCTTGCTTGATGTTAATATCAGCGACTAAAAATATATTTTTTAATTCTCTCTTCATCAGAGATGCAGGATCTTCGCGAACATCAGCATCCAGACTCTCGTCCTCAGAAATATCATCATTTTCTTCCTCAGTATCCTCCACAATAATATTATCCTCAATTTCCACATTGGCATCTCCGTTATTTGAACTCTCAGTCTCTTCATCATGGCTAAGAACTTCTTCCTCCCCAGATCTCGTTGAAACGTCTTCGGAATCAGATGAAGTGGGAATTTCATTCTCATAGTGGCGAGGCCTCTCAGAACCGAAGTCAGAATTTACTTCATTCTCCCACCTTTCATCAAAGCTGGAGTTTGAGTTGTTAGAATCCTCCGAGACGTTTCGAGTTTGACGCACCAAAGACAGGCGCCTTCTCTTTGCCTTAGTTCAAGATCTCCAAAATCTTGATACTTCTTAGACATTTCTTCTGTCCGAAAGTTAAAATTGAATATAAGATAATATGAACCAATACTTCATAAAAACGGGAAATAGAGTTTTTGCTCTGTAATTGAGGCTGGAGAGAAGTAAGTATTCGCTTAAACACAATCAGTCACGGGCCAATCACCTTAGCGAAATAATTTTATATCGCGTTTCATAATTCAACGGTATATCTAGAGATAACCCATTATTGAAAATTCGGCAACATAAAAGCATGGAATAAAATTGCGATGCAACTCCCTATTCGAAAAATTCTAGACAATTTTCTCGCGTAAGTTTTGATAAAAAATAACACGAGTATTTTGTCGATAGAGCTGAGAATGAAGAGAAAAAAGTGTCTTTCATCAAACAATCAGAAGGCTTAACATTTTTTCTTTATTAAATACTTCTTCTTTCCATAATATATGTTCAATGCAAACGTGCGTTGAACTTTCAATCTGTTAGGAAACTATAAATAAATTACTCTCAAAAGGAAGCAGCTATTGAATTAGACATCGAGAAATTATTATATTATATATATTGCATATATAAATAAATAAATATATATATATATATATGCCAGTACTCAAAAAACATTGTTGTATTTTTGAATTCTAACCAAAAAATGGCGTCGAAAATAATTGTAAAAAAATTTTGCTTAAGTTAATAATTACAGAGTAATTAACAATTAAAGATTAACCAGTAAGAAGCACGCGTTAGAAGGTCGACAGTCCATGTGCCATCGATAAGAGTGTGTGCATAAACAAGTTCACTTCATATAAGTTCTCCTCCGTTCGCTTTTCCAATAGGTTGTGACTCTCTGGTGTAACTTCACACGTCAACGAGATACAAAAATTGAAAGGAATATTTTCCAAAATCAACCAATCTGTAGAATTCTTTTGATTTCAGCAGAATTCTTTTGAATTTAATGAAATTCTCTTGAATTCTGTATCATTTTTTTGAACTCAGTATAATTCTCTTTAATTATTTTAAGTCATCTTCAATTTAGTACAATTCTCTAAGGTTTGACAGAATTCTCTTGAAGTCAGCAAAATTATCTTGAAAACCGCAAAATTATCTTAAAATCAGTGAAATTCTCTTGAATTCAGTAAAATTTTCTGAAACTAGCGTAATTCTATTAAAATCAGCAGAATCTTTCAAGTTCCGCAGAGTTCTCTTCTCAACAATATTCTGCTAAATCTGAAAGAAAACATGATAATTTGACTAGATTCCAGAGAATTCTGCCAAACCTAGGAGAATTCTACTGAATTTAGGAAAATTAAACAAACTTTAAGAGAATTTTACATATTTGAAGGAAATTCTACTAAATTCAGAATGAATTCTACATTATTCAAGAGAATGTTGTCGATCTAAAGAGAAGTCTGCCGAACGTTAGAGATTTCTGCTGAATTGAAGAGAATTATTCAGAATTCAAGAGAATTCCACTGAGTTCTCGAAAATTCTATAAAATTCAAGGGAATTTGCCGAATTCAAGAGAATTTCTTCGAATTTGGTTGATTGTGGACAATATTTTTTTCACTTTTTGTATCTCGTTGACGTGTGAAGTTACACCAGAGAGTCAAAACCTACTGGAAAAGCGAACGGAGGAGAAATTATACGAACTGAAATTCTCTTGGCGATGGCACATGGACTATCGGCCTTCTAACGCGTGCTTCTGGCTGGTTGATCTTTATTTGTTAATTACTCGGTAATGATTAATTTGAGCAAATTTTTTTAAACATTACTTTCGACGCCATCTGAGTGAGGTGTCTCAAACGGTGACTCTGGGATACCGGGCGACCTCTCGGAGAGTTGTAGTAAGTGCGGTTCAAAAAAATCAAACGCGCAGGGCTCCCGACAATGGGTCGAATAACAATCTTTGATTTCACTCATGGGCATGATCCTTGTCCTTAAATGTAAAGTTCAGTGCGATGGGTAAAATAATAAATACGTTACAAAAGTAAAATTAAAATACCTTTAAGAAAATGAGATCAAAGAAAACCGGATATATCAAAATTATTTTTATAATATGTTAGCAACATATGCTATAAGAAAATTTATTCTAAACTTTTCATTTATAAAAATGTTGTAAAAGATATAGTTATTATGGAGAAAAGTTTAGCATCATTCGATTAATTTTACCTTAACTGTGGGCATTTTATTCAAGAGTGTCAATTTTTCCAAAATTTCGGTATTACTAGCCAAAATAAGCACCTGGGCTATTCATCCCGATATTTCCGTATTAATAGCCAAATGAAGCATTTGGGCTATTAATACCGAAAATTTTCTTTTTCCTAAGGGGCCATCCATATACCACATGGACAATTTTTTACCACTTTTTGACCCCCCCCCCCCCTTCGTGGACAGTCGTGGAATTTCAATGAATACCCCCCCCCACCCCCCTCCACTGTCCACGTGGACATATTTTATGAAAATATAGATATTATTGTTCTTCAAAAGCAAGGAGGCCAAAAGGAGCGATGATAAAATTATCTTTATAATTGAGGGTTACAATTTTGTATGCGCATATGTGGAATTTTGTAGCACAAAAATAGACGAAAAAAAAATCGGCAAGACCGAGGTATTTCAAACCACACTTTATGAAGATGATTTCAATTCCGGAAATTAAAATTTATGTAACCGTAAATTCAATTTTCAACTACATATAATTTTCAATATTATTCGATCATTCTTCAATCAATCAGATTGAAAATTAAAGTGTGAAGAAAAAATAATTTCACTGGAAATTTAATGAGGACTAGAATCATTGAAATTTTTTAATTTATAATTTATATCATTTTAAAACAAGTTGAAAAATAAATGCAATTTATCAAGAAATTTGTCAACCCAATGAAATTTTATTTTTGGTATATAAGCGAGGACAATATGAAAATACCTAAATTAATAATTATAATGACGTTGGAAATTAAAAATAACTGAAAATATTTTAGAAATCATTTTTATACTTGTATGGTAGTTCGAATCACTGAAGTTTGATAATTGTTGGTAATTTACAGTAATTTTGGAGATGATTTATGGTATCTTACTATAAATTGCCCAAAATTCAATTTACAAATGTTTATAAATTTGCAGAAATTTATGGAAATTTTCGGTCATTTATGGTAATTTTAGAGGTACATATGGTAATTTACAATAAATTATCCAAAATTCATTTTTTCAAATTTCATGGAATTTATGAAAATTTTCGGTCATTTATGGTAATTGTACAGGTAAATGTAGTAACATACCATAAATTACCCAAAATCCAATTTTAAAAATTTCCATGAATTTCGGGAAAGTTATGGAAACTTTCGGCAATTTACGGCAATCTTACAGGTAATTTATGGTAACTTAGGATGAATTACCCGAAATTCAATTTAAAAATTTCTATAAATTTCCGGAAATTGTCGGTAATTTACGGTAATTTGGTCAATCATACATGGTAACATTCCATAAATAACCGCAAAATTCTATCATCTGCCGCCAACATTTCCTCACTGTTTTCACGGTGAGTGGGCTGATGATCTTAAAATGCGAGCTCATAGATGTATAATTTTCATTATTCACCTCTGAAGTCACTTTTCAGTCCCTAGGGAGTAAAAAGTTGAGCCTTAGCCCCACTTCATAGGAGTCGAAAACGGCTGAAATAATGCATGTATCATAAAAATTAATTTTCCATGTATCTTCGTGATGAGGAAATGCGAGTCATAAAGCTCGCAGCATGTATCTATGCACCGTGATGGCTAAATGAGACGCATAACGCTCGCAGCTAACAAGGGGGGTTAGGTTGGTATCCGACGCCGATTTTTTTGTAACTTTGCAGGTGAAAAGAGGATCCCAGGCAATAAAAAAAAATTATTTCTTTGGGCAATTGTTCATATTCAGGGGTGGAAATCACCCCTTCTATATTTGTGATACTTTTACTGTTTTAGGAGGTATCATTGTTTTTTCTTTCTTGTTTTTGCACAAAATTGTTCTAATTGATTCTATATTATAATATTATCTTGAGTTTTTAAAATACTTACCCCCTAAAGTATCATAATTCAAAAATTCTAACCCTATAGGATGCTTCGCCGTATGACGCATAGCTTAAGATTTTGGACTTTGTTGCTGCAAACATCTAGTTTTGATAATTAATTCTATTAAGAATTATCAGTATTATTCGAAATAACCCCTAAATTATATGCCATCCACCTCTTTAGTATTATCAATAAATGAAAAATTTAGTTATTAATATGATATTTTTGTAAGTAATGGATTAAAATATTTAGTTTGGACAATCAATGATAATATAATAAATTTAAAATTAGAATTTAAAATTTAAAGATTTTTCGGGTTTCAATCGTGTGCGAAACTATGAATGTTGCCGACTAGTTATTTGTTAACGATGGGGCATGTTCTTATATTAATAAACCCTTGTTATGTGAAAACTACCCCTCAAAAACTTTTTATGTTTTGTTTAGCAGGCGATTTTAATGACAATACATATATAACAGAACTGTTTAAAGAATTTTTATTTAGGTTCAGGCACGTACATATTTCCATTGAAAATTGTACACACATACACGTACCCTTTCGCATATCGTCCCTCTAACCCTTATTGCTCAAGGCTTTCGACTTACAATATATCTTCTATGAAATAAAAAATAAATGTGTGATATGATGAGTGTGTGTTGATTTAACCATTTGCAAAATTGTGCATAAAATTCTAATCTAATTCTAATTTTAATCTAAAATTGTTTTAAATAACGAAAGATTACTTAAAAAGAAATAATATAATTCGATTTTTAAGGCACGATGTTTTCACAGTAATGATATTCTTCGAAGAAGTGTTTCAGGCACAACCTCTTCTTGCACCATGCACATGTTATTACTGCAACATCACCGCAAATATCACAAAAAGGTTCAAAATCTTCCTTGAAACAAACGTCTACAGGGTTATCAAAATGTGGAGGTCTATTTTCTATATATCCGCTGTTATACCAAGAATATTTGAATACGTTAATAAATCTAGGTGAAGACAATTGATTATGTGTGAGTGACTGTAATTTTATAATGTTATTTCTAATATGCAAGTTAATATCAGACCTCAAAAGAATAGAAGTGTCAGAGATTTTTCGTACGAAATTCTTCCAGATCCTAAACTCAAACACATCCAAGGGCTGAATTTTCCCAGTTGTGCCTTTTGGAATAGTTTTCAGTAAAAGGGGTTTACCTTCCGGTATAGCAGTTTGCACGGTTTGTTCACACTGGCCACTCCATGAATCTAACAATAACACAGAATTTTCTCCTACGTTAGGGAAAAATACATCTTGAAGCCACATTTGCAGTAATTCTGAAGAAAGTTTACCGGATTTAGAGGCTTGCAAATAAATAAGCCCTTGGCTTACTCTTGGTCCAAATTGTCCGGATGGTTCCTTTAAAACTACAAAAAGGGGTGAAAGTAATCTTCCATCGGCAGATATGGTTGGCTGAATCGTATAGCTGTGCGTGGTGGAGGAAACCGATTCAACAACATTTTCCACAGTTTTTGTTCCTTTAAAGCTCAAAGTTCTTCCACTGTGTAATTCTGAATTAAAGCCACTTTGATCGGAATTGAAAATTTCGCTTTCCCCATACCTCATAATTCTGATTTTACATTGTTTTTAAAAACATCACATTCTTGTTCTGTATCTCTAGTGTCATGTAAAGATGATACAGATATAAATTTTGTGATTTTTCGCAAAACAACGTTATGCATTTTCTTGAGTTTCCATACCCACCAACGTGATGCTTTAAACCATGGCATGTCCAATGCATACTTCTTTTGTAAAACGCATCTTCGAAGATCTATATTGTGAACTGTCATCTTTGAATCAATAGCCTCCTTCAAATTGTCGAAAGTGTATTTTGCAACGTTGTATAGCTTATCTTCTCGGTCACCACCACTGTTGACTTGTTCTTGCCATCTTCTTAATTGTCGCTCTAAACGAAGCTTCTTGATTCCTTGATGAACGGTTGTAAAAGATAACCGTTTTTTCTTTGCAGAATTCCAAAAGTCAACAGCTTCTTTTTCGTAGTCGAAATTAACTTTCTCCTCTTGATACAGACAACTAGGAACTTCACCATAATCCTTTTCTTCTTCTTGTTCTTTATCTTCAATCGGTTGTATGTCAATTTGACTATCCTCATGAGCAAATTGTAAGTCAACTGAATTTTCAATAATAAATGAGGAATCAAACACATTTTTCATTATGATATTCTCTATTACATCGTGTAGATGTACCTCCTCAGGTGTTACTTCTGAAGGTTGAATGCCAAGTTTTTCCTTATTGAACGTTATTGTCAATAACGATATTATATTTAATGGATTGATTCTCATTTTATTAGTAATACTTCGCACAATAGAAAAAGAAGCAAATGTGACTGAACAAATGTTCTTATCTTTCGCTTTATATACATGCCTGATAATGGCTTATATACATTCCTGATAATTTCATATTTGTACAGTTTTATTAAAATTCCCAAAATGATAATATTTTTATCATATCAGACACCCAACTTGTAAACAGTCAATATTTTGTCAATTAGGTTGTTTTTACGTATATCATACGGCCTCATTTGGATAATAATGACAATTTATCTTATTATTAAAAAATGATCCAATTTTAATATTGTCGTTATTATTATCTGAATGAGACCGTATGACATATGTAAAAACCCACTAATTGACAATTATTCATTTGACGGTCTGAATAATAAGTTGTGTCTCACACAAATTCTGAAGGCAATATTTTGTTTGTTTTTTCCATTTATTTTTTATTTCGTAGAAGATATATTGTAAGTTCAAAGCCTTGAGCAATAAGGGTTAGAAGGACGATATGCAAAAGGGTGTGTGTATCTGTGTACAATTTTCAATGGAAATATGTACGTGCATGAACCTAAATAAAAAATCTTTAAACAGTTCTGTTATATATGTATTGTCATTAAGATCGCCTGCTAAACAAAACATAAAAAGTTGTTGAGGGGTAGTTTTCACATAACAAGGGTTTATTAATATAAAAACATGTGCCATCATTAATAAATAATTATTTATATTATTATTGATTGTCCAAACTGAATATTTTAATCCATTACTTACAAAAATGTCATATTAATAACAACATTTTTTATTTATTGATAATACTAAAGGGGTGGATGGCACATAATTTAGGGGTTATTTCGAATAAGACTGATAATTCTTAATAGAATTAATTATCAAAACTAGATGTTTGCAGCGACAAAGTCCAAAATCTTAAACAATGTGTCATATGGTGAAGCATCCTATAGGGGTAGATTTTTTGAATTGTGATACTCTAGGGGGTAAGTATTTTTTTAAGTCAAGATAATATTATAATATAGAATCAATTAGAATAATTTTATGCAAAAACAAGAAAGAAAAAACAATGATACCTCTTAAAACAGTAAAAGTATCAAAAATATAGAAGGGGTGATTTCCACCCCTGGATATGAACGATTGCCCACAAAATTAATTATTTTTTCATAGTCTGGGATCCTCTTTTCACCTGCAAAGTTACAAAAAAATCGGCGTCGGACACCAACCTAACCCCCCTTGTAAGTGACCATCACTCAATGCTGGCGAGATGCACGCGTTCTCGCACGCATTGCATGAGAATCACACCATGCGGGTGACATGCGTCGCACGAATTGTTATCTGGGTAT